>PVKA01012648.1:0-10975 GCA_004027165.1 Ctenomys sociabilis | reverse complement strand
GAGATGGCTCAGTAGAATAAGCACTTCCCTGGCAAGCGCAAGGCCCTGAGTTCAATCCCTGGTACCACCAAAAAAAAAAAAAAAATCTAATGGCACTTAGGAAACCTGTGTAATGTTTGTAAAACAAATTGTTTCAACAGTTTCATACAGAAGCTATATTCACAGGCTTGCATTTACCCAATGACTGGCAAATACAACTTCCATGCTGAAATATTCCATGTCCAGAGATGTTTCTTCAGACTCAGATTAAGGGGGGGGGGGGTTGACAAATCTGACCAAAGAAATTTCAAGACAGCCAAATGTTGAGGCTGTGGCATAGCTATTATTGAGGGCTTTTAGCCACTTCTATGTTGCAAATCAGAAGCAAAGAGCCTAGCAGAATGATTTAAAAATATTGTGAGTTTGGCCGGAAAGGAAGCTCCAGTAAAGCTGTGGACTGCAAAGATAGACCTGAGGAGATCTTGATTACTGAGAAGGAACAGGAGAATACATAAATGGTCTGAGGGCATCACTAGAAGCAGCGTTCTCACCATTTACAGACTGCTTTGAGAAGGCTTCAGAGCACTATGTTCCAGGATGGCACAGTGCAGAAAATTTGTTCCTCAGAATTGGTCTCAGAGTGCCCAGTGATCCAGGCACTCAGTCCCCATAGCAAAGAGAAAGGAAAGCTTGGCCACTGCTCTGAATGGCAAAAAACCTTGGCATGATCCATATGATGCTGGCCAAATGGAATGGAATGATCCATATGATTCAGGCGGAATGCAAGAATCATGGGGTTAAAAAGGCTTTCACCCCATATCAGGAGGATGGTGAGGCCTTCTGAGAGAGCAGCATGTGAAGCTTTGAAGGAAAAGCTGAAGGTGCAATGAGGACCCCAGAAGTTTGGAGAAGACAGGAATGTGAATCATCTAAGGAAAGCTGCAAGGAGGGAGCACAGGGAGCCTATGAGAGAAGCCATGGGAGCTACAACCACTAAAAGTGCTATACGAGTGGAGTCATCCAAGCCCCTTGGAGACTGCAAAGTGCCACACAGGGCTTCAGATACTGGACATTAAACTACAGGACTTAATGTTTGCCCTGCGGGATTTTGAACTTGTGCTGGTCCCAATCCTTGGTATCCCCATTTGTAACTTTTGGGATGAAGATGTTTATCTTATGCCATTCAATGTTGGAAGTGTTTGAACAGGGACTTGCAGCTGCCTTTGCCATACATCTCAGAAGAGACTTGGGGCTTGGACTTTTCAGCAATGCTGACACTTTTTAGGACTCTGGCAGCTCTTGCAGATGGACTAAGTGCTTTTTGCACAAAGGCATGTGCATGAGTCTTTAGGAGGCTAGGGACAGAATTTATGGTTCTAATATAATAAAATGCTGATAGACTTAACATAGTTCTTAAGGATTGTTAAATCTGTTATAATGTTCAACTTAAGAAATGTTAAGAATAAACATGTATTTATATCTAAAACAGGCTTAAAAGAAATGTGTCCCACTGCCATGTTGATAAGGGGCAGGCTGTAATGGCTGGTATGCTATAGCAACTTGTGAAATTTACAGCTTTGATTAAGTGACTCAGCAGGGAGCCAGGGTCTTTACTTTGTAAACATCCTCATTCTGTCAAAGAGGAGGCCTAATGTGTGCCTTAGGAAAAGAGAACTGCTGGCTCCCCTTTTCATCTTCTTCCACCTTCAAGTGTTGTCTTGTGCCATGCCACTCCGCCTTGGAGCCAGCTGATTATGGCCTGAAACCACCACAAACTATGAGCTAAATAAACCCTTCCTTAATTTTGGGTTTTAGGTATTCTGTCTCATTAACAGACAGCAGTAACTAAGAAAGGTTCTGGAACCATTCTTCTTTTATTTGGAAAGCATGGCACATAGAAAAAAGAACACTGAGCACTCTTTTGGCCAAGCTTAGTACTTGCGCAAATGCCACTGAAATCCTTCATGTTAAAAGCACTGAAAATAGGTGAGTTCACAGAAAACACTGCTTCTTTCAAAGAAAGAACTTCTCTAAAATTAATCTTTTCTAAGAAGTCAGTGAAAAAATGTGGTTTATCTGGCCTCTTTTTTTATTTTTCGATACTGGGGATAGAACTCAGGACCTTGTGCTTGCGAGGAAAGCAATTATTCTACTGAGCTATGTCCCCGGTCCCCTATCTACCCAATGACTATGCTTTCTGAAATACTTTTTAGAAATAGCTTGAAGAGTTATTTAAACTTATCTCCATCTAATATTCAAAAATCCACTACTGACTTTTGACATGAGATGATCAAAAGGACCGTGAGTTAAGAAGGAATCCCCATTGCTGAGGCCAGGAGAATCTTGCACAGGGAAACCTGATCCCAAAACTTTCGGCAATTTGCGTAAAGTACACAGTTAGGGAAAAGAAAAACCAAGACCCAAATCTAGGCTTGTGGGTTTACTCCTTTCCATTACCTAGATTTAAATTTTCTTAAAAACAAAATAACTACTTCACAAAATAATCCATCCACCTTAGTTTTTGCTAATATGCTACTTTTAGAAAACTGAGAAAATAGAAAAAAAAGACACTTAACAAGGAAAATTTGATATTAGTAGTGAAATAAGTAATGGCCACTCTAGTTGATTAAGAAATGGCACACTGGTTGTATGAAAAATGCATTTTCCTTTCATAATTTTAAGAAAATCATAAGACTATTATTTAGCTATAAGGAAGGAGAAAATAGTCACCTGCAGGAAAGTGGATGTGTCAGAGACTATAAATCATCACACAGAAAAGGTTAGGTATCATGTGGTTTCTCTTATGTAAGAAGCCCAAATAATTCAAAGAGCAAAATAAAATAGCTGTGCCAGGCAACAGGGAGATAGATTATGTGAAAATGGGAAGAAAGCTCTGGGGATGGTGGAAGACGGGAGGCAGAAATGGGCAGGAGAAAAGGAACCACAACCTGCAGGTCTACTGGGCTTGTTTCACTCAAGGAATGTAGTGTGTGCGTGCGTGTGTGCGTGTGTGTGTGCGTGTGTGGCTGGCTCAGCCCACCCTGGGGGTGGCGCTGGCATAGCATGTGGTGCCAGGGATCAAATTGTGATCCCTGCACTTGCCTAAGCTTGCCTAAATGAGTAAATAAAACTTGAAGAAAAAAAAGCAATGCAGTGCAAGGTTATCCTACATAGCAATAATTTTTGCAAACAGCAAAAGGCAGCCCATTTGTTGGTAAACTGGAAGGGAATAGAAAAGACGTAAACTAACCATAGTCTATGTATGCTCAGGGTCATGAACTGTGCGCCCAGTGAAAAGAAAATTAAACATGACATTGAGTTAAGATGTATGAGTAGGGGATTTGCCGGGGCTCATGACAGACATTCCTAAGAGGAAAGGAACTGAAAACCGAGGATTTAGAATAATGAAAAGCAGCAAGAAGGGAGAGACAGGCCAGCTGGGGGATGGGACCTGGGAGGAAGTGAGAGGCAAGAAGAGCACCCATGGTCCTTGTAGATAAGCAAGCAGGTGACAGACTGAGAACTCTGGTGACATTTATCAGAGTCAGAAAAGTGGACACATTACAAAGATGCAGGGAACCTATTTACAAAAAAATAGGTGGTTCTAAATACATTTATGCTATCTCTAGTCTTTATGAACTCAAATGCCTCTTACTTCAGCTGCTTGCCTTCTAGTTTCTCCCAAGAACAACAAGAGTCAATCTCCCTGGTTCTGTGCAGTGAGCAGGAAATCGATATCAAGAGCACTAGGCTGCCAGCAAAGGAGGTAGCTGAAGGGCCAGGGACCTGCTATGATATTTCAAGCTGATTTAAATCTCAGCCAATTCTTACTATGCATGAGACTATTTTGAATAGGTACTTGGCAACAGAAGAAATGGAAGTAGGCAATGAAAATACAGGATCACTTCACATTATAGAAATTTAAAAAAATGCAATTAAAGAACTCAATACATTGAAAAATATGAGTGTTATCTGCTGTACTTAGTACTGCCCAGTAAGTAGCAAAATGATCAACTGCACCACTGGGCCGTTTATAAACACAAAAGTATAGGACATATGCACTACTTAGTAGAATTAATCAAAATTGAGAAAACAAATCATGGTGGTATTCATACAATGGAATCCCATGTAGCTATCAAAACCATCATGATTTATCACAATTTGAACTGCATTTAAGAGACTAACAAATCTAAAAGATTACTAATCTATAAGCATAATACAATCACACAAATGTAAAACTGTTTAAAGGGCACCGGACACCTGAAAATTCATTAAGCTATTAATAGTGACACAATCTCTAAGATCTTAGGTGATTTTTTACTTTACACATATTTACTAAAACATTTCACAAAGAGTTTTGCTTTTAATAGAAAAAAGCAACAAAGTTGATGTGATTTTAAATAAATAAGAAAGTATCCACTGTCTGTACTTTATCCTTCATGAAAGACACTAACGCCGTTCAGTACCAAATGGTCTGGAGGGACTTCTCATCAATCAACAGGTCTTTTTCTAGCCTCTGTCTCAGGTCAACATGAATTCAAAATAACAACAGGTACATGAAAGCGACACACAATCATCTCTGTTTTATTAAAGGAAAACAGGGACACAAATATCTACAGTCCAAAACACTGTGTCCAGCATTAACTTAATTTTCATAGAGAGAACTGGCATAGTGAATTGTCATGACTGAGTTGTACAACAAAATCCCTATGATGATGCAGCAGCTGTGTTCCTGGAAGAAAACAGACCAAATAACTACAGAAACTCAGACAAAGCTTTTTTTTTTTTGGGGGGGGGCAGAACCGGGGATTGAACTCAGACCCTTACGCTTGCCAGGTAAAGACAAGGACTTTTTATGGCAACCTTAAGAGACAGATTAGAAATATGAAAAACTTTTTAAATGTGAAATTTCTCTGGTATAGTTATATTTTGAAATTACCTAAAGAAAATATGGGTCTTGGGTTATGCCACCCACTACTAAAAGAGCGCAGACTATTTCTAGCCTTTTCTGTGGTCAGTACACCAAGGATAGGTCTCTGATACTCCTGGTGCCCTGCAACTGCATCCTAAATATTTCTCCTAGCCTTTCCATTGAAGGCCCTTTCAAGGGCTGCTGTGCATCTGCCTAGTGTCGAGTAGGTGCCTATTATCTTTCCCATACTCACCATCAAATGCAGTAACAGAAGACTGTTTTCGTATTTTTTTCCTTAAGTAGACTTCTCTTATGCTATCTAAAGAAAAGTCAACCAGCCTTTCTCTATCAGATGAAGGATACCTACCAATTTACTATAAAAAATGAAATCAAATTTCACTTGAACTCATTTTAGAAGAAGCTATTCTAGTACACAGGAACAAAGCTGGAGTACATAGTACTCAATTTTTGATACATGTGCACTGACCCAGAAAGTGCATGCATGCATGCACACATACACACCTTTGTAAAACACAGGCAGCCGTGTCCTGAAGTGCTATCATTTACAATCCAATCAACAATTTCACTTTCTTTTTTTTTTTTTTTTTTGGCGGAACCAGGGATTGAACTCAGGCCCTTGTGCTTGCCAGGTAAGTATTTATTCCACTGAGCCATCTCCCCGGTTCCAACAATTTCACTTTCAAAGTAACAAAACCACAGACCTTTAGTTGTTCATCTACAACTCTCGTAACTTCTCCTGCCATTGATTCCAGCGTTTCCTGAATGGGATTAGATAACAACCCACTGGCACCTGCCCAAGACGCACCGCCAACATGGTACAGATTTGGTAGCAACTGTAAGAGAAATAAAAAATGACAACAATAGTGAAACATTGCAATATAAAACAGGCAAACCTATTCTATTGTTCTACTGAGGCTAACATTTCAGTAAGTACCAAACCATTGCAGAGTTAATGGAAAGGTGCAGAACTATTATTAGGGATAACTATTCTTGCTTGAACACTCTTTGTACAGACTGGTAAACTGAGGTCCAGACTCTTTAGGAGTTTTATTTTTATCCAGTGAAGCTCAGTAAACCTGAGAAACACTATATGCGACTAGGAAACCTCCACACTGAAGCTCTTGCCACTCACACAGCAGTGTATCACTCCTGTGTGACTTCATGTTCTTATCTGAGCCATGATAGCCGAGTTATTTTTATTCATACTTCAGTCACCAAAACTATCAGTTCTGCCACAGAAGGCAGTTCTCTAATTCTTCGCAGATATTAACTATGTATCTTACAGTTCAATCCAATTGTGACACCCTGTCTACTGTTAGCATCAGATCCTGCAAGGTTAGGGCTCAGTCTCACAAAAATTCCCCAAATTCCAATGCCAGTCCCAGGTCCCGGGTCCCTACTAGCACTTCTCGACAATCAATATAAACACCAGGGGTCCCTGCAGCCCACCCATCAAGTTCAACAAACTGCCACAGTGAGCCACAGAACTCAGGAAAGCATTTTGCTTACTACTGCTGGTTTATTAAAAAGGGCAGAACAGGGGATTTACTGGCCTGGCGGTAATAATTTTAAATGAGTTGTTCATTGAAACTATGCAATAGCTGTTCAGGGCCCAATTTTACCTTTTGTAAGTCAGGCTGGCTCTGTGCTTTGCATTCCACATTTTTTAAAATTTTGGTAATCAGCACAGGTATAGAAAGGAGACAGGCTAATTCATATTCGTATGTCACCAGCTAATAATCTTGGAATTTGAGAGAGACATAAAGGAAGATGGAACTAGTTTCTAACCTTTAAATGAGAAAGACTCATTTTAGTTCACAAGATTCACGCAAAGCTTGACGTGAAACTCACCGTCTTAGAGTTCTTTGCGTCACGCATGAGCCGTTCTGCTGACTTTAAATCTTCTTGGATAGTATCTCCCCCACAGTTTCGCAAAGAGTTGAGATGATCTTGCACTTTCACACATATTCTGTCAATCATCTGCTCCAAAACAGAACAGCGTCCGAGGCAGCCCAGGTGATATTCAGATAGAAGAAAACACAGAGCAAAGAATGGTAAAAATTTCACAAAATGAAATACATGAGGCTGAAAGCTTCTTTATGAACTCTCAAAGAATGCAGCTGATAGCCAATTGTTAATTTAAATTTTCATGCAAGAAGCTCTGGCAATGTTACCTCCGGAGGAAGGATTTACAGTAGCTTTGTCCTTTGCCTACTACATTAAAGCATACAGCACGTAGAGCAAAAATGAGCCCTTCTTGATGATTTAAAGCAGCTAGCTACTGGGGGACATTTTGCTCAACAGTAACTCTCCATTGTTAATCTGTGTGCTTTGTGAGTGTAAGTCATAGGGCCAGCTACCCAAGGACCAGACATGAATTGTGCAATGCGGAGACAGCTGAGATGAGGATGATGCCAGTGGTCGATCCGTCTCGGTACTACAGAACTCTGCAAATGGGCAGCTTTTAGATTAATGAGATCACGTCAAGTATTGTTCTATATAAATGAAGAGCCATCAAGACACAGATGCAAGCAGAGGTCATATTATATCGATATAATAGTAAAATTGACAACAGCTACTGTATTTCCCTGCAGATTAGACCTAACTGGAAAACAAGCTTTAGCATGGGTTTGGAGGATCCTTGTAATTTAAGCCCCATCTCCCAAACAAAAATAAATCAGCCAGACACATACATCTACTAGTCCAGTGAAGCACCTGATAGGAGCTTTAAATAACAAAATATTAATATATAATTAAACACAAAAACTAGTATCACCGATATTAATACTTAAATGCATGATAATATAAATTATAATTAAGTATTTTTAAATACCCAGGTGGGTGCTTTTGGATGAGGGACTAACGTTTACGGAAACAGATGAACTCAGGACTTACTGCTGAGTGACCAATCGGAGTCCAGACACAAGACAGACATAAAGGTCAGCCTCAGTGATGTGTCTAATATGAATGTCCACATAATTTACAGTGTTGTGTGTTGCAATGGTGCAGTATGAGCAGGTTACATGGGCAAGAAGTGCTCAGTTAAAGAGAGCTCTACTACTAGACACGAGAGGCTGCAGCCAGTATTTCTACAGGAAACGGAGTAACAAATTCCCACTGGCAACCAAGTACTACTCAGCTATTAAGTAAGATGAGCTCAAGGCTGTTACAGGTAAATGGATGCAACTGGAGACCATTACTGGTACAAGAAAACCAGACTTAGATGTGTAAACATTGGATTGTCTCTGTCCTGAAAGAAACAAAAAGAGTAAAAAAAGATCCAAAAGGTACAACAGATACAGTGAAAGGGAAAGACACTGCTCAAAAGAAAAGAACAACTGGGATGGGGAGAAAGAGAAAGAAAGAAGGGGAATAAAAAGAAATGCATGTATACATAAGATAGTTAAGACAACTGTACTATGAATTTTGATTAGTTCACTGAAAGAAATATTGTTTATACTGTTTGATCAATTTTGCATGCCGGTATCTGGTAACCTGAGAAATTACTTTGAAGATAACAATGTGCAATGTAATAACCATTGTTAATTTCCTATCATTTTGTTTTGAAATTCTGTACTGTTCTTCTCTTTTTAAAATAAAAAAATAATAATAATAAAAATTGAAACTGGCATTCACTTGAAGTTATGACAAAGTTCAGAAGAGGACATGACTGTATTTGAATTAATGTAGACTTTTCTACATAAACAAATATAGATTGTTGTACATAAGAAAAAAGAAGCCGGGCGTGGTGGCGCATGCCTGTAATCCCAGCACTCGGGAGGCTGAGGCAGGAGGATTGTTGTGAGTTCGAGACCAGCCTGAGCTACAAAGTGAGCTTAAGGCCAGCCTGAACTGCATAATGAGACCCTGTCTCAAAAAGACAAAAAAAAAAAAAGAGGCATCCCTGAAAGCCCTATGGCATCTTTTGGAAAGTTAATGAAACATGTCTTATTTTGGAGGAAATATGACAGTTTCTACTCCAATAAAACCTCCTTCTTGGGCTAACTGCATGAGAATCATTTCCAGTTGTCCCATGAATTTAAATACACACCCAAAGGATATAGTGGGTCACTAAGTGGACAAAACATATAACTGTTAAACTGCTCTTCTGTATTTGGACCTTTACAGGGAAGCATGAACAGCTGGGATTTTAATATGTTTTGTGCCTGCCAAGACTCCGGCTTGGCCCAGATCCTCGTGTAGCAGGGTGGGAAGCTGGGGAATGGGCTCGCGACAGCGTCTGGGAACTGGCGGATGATCCCTCCCGAACCAGGGCCTTTCTTGGATGAGCCAGTTCTTCCCCGTCCCCAGGTATAAATGAGTTTCTGTGAGAGCAGGCTGTTACAAACAGAGGCCAATTCTGAATTTGCCTGTTTAACACACACCCAATGACTTTCTCTTCTGACCTTGAGCTGAAGCGGTACAAAGCTCTCACCCGGCGTCACACACTCCTTCCTCCCAGCCTTTGGGAATGAAAGCCAAGCTGAACTTCTAGTCTTAATAAGTCACCCAGCCTTAAGTATTCTGTTATAGTAAAAGGAAATGAACCAAGGAAATAAAAAGGACCTAAGTCTAAAGAAAATCTAGTGTGGCTTAAAATTTCTAATACTTTTCTGCAGAATATGGTACACACTTGCCTAATGTTCCCATGCCACACTACTTCCAACTAAGCTTTATGATTGATTGCATGATGCTCTGCATAGAGCTAACTGTATATATTTTTTAAAAATCTTAAATGGTACAATAAGCACTGCAAAAGGAAAAGAAGCTCCTCAAAGGGTGGGAAGAACAGGGACAAAGGAAAGCAGAAAAGAAATGGGAAAAAAATATTCGAATATATATATATATATATATATATATATATATATATATATAGCATAGTTTGGATAATTATACTGCTGATTTCTATTGGTCTACTGAAAGGAATAGTGCTTTTTTTTTCTTCTTGTTAATATTCTTAAAATCAATTTTGCATGCTTATTATCTGGTAATCTGAACAACTAATATGAAGACAACAATATGCAATATAACAATCATTACTGAAATCCTGTCATCTTGTTTAGTGAAATTCTGTATCATTTCTAAGGTTTTTAATTAAAAGATTAAAAATAAATCTTAACTGATAAAAATCTTAACTCTTCCATCCATTGATCTGTCTTCCTAAAGCAAAATGGATCCTTCCTAATCCATATCTTGCTAAGAAAATATCCTAATTTCAAGGGACAAATGAATCGTATATTAAGAAAGAATCTGCAGGCCATCTGGGGCCCCGGAAAGCTGACTCGAGGGGCAAATGTAGTGCTGTAAGGTAATTATCTTTAACAACCAGGAAGGCACCTAGCAACTCCTTAAGAGAATGCTGCTCAGTGCTCACCAAGGAGAGGGTGTAAATGAACTCAACCAAAACAGTCTCAAGTGTAGCATTTTCAAATCACATTGAACAGAAACATAAAAACGTAGTTCTTCAATTTAAATAAGGTAAAATCACACATCTCAGGACTCTTTTTTTTTTTCCGGACTCTTCTGAGATTGTACTTAGTGACATGTGACATTTCATCTAGGTAAATGTCACTAAGTACAAGCCGAAGCCTGGCAAAGGTGAACTGTTTCTGATTTGAGATAACACCAAAGAATACAAAGTGAAAACTTATTAACAGGAGACCAAAGAGTTAGACCATCAGCTTATATATCATGTCCATACAGTACAGAAATGTGAAGTGGACAGGCCAGGGAAGGCTGGCGGGCTGGGACCTCCGGGGTTAGCCAACAGCAGACCCCACAGTGAGTGACTCATTAGGGCTGTTAAGCGAACCTGAACCCCCGCCCCCCGTGTTTGATTTCTCCAAATCAATGCAGAAAAGTTACAGTCTGCATGGTTTGAGAAACTCGCTCCCTTCCAAGGAGATGTATATAACCTGCCTTTCTTGGACACAATCCTCTTTATTTTGAGTCATTTGCAGAGTTCCTATACTCCTCGCAGCTCCCTTGCCTTCCCTTGAGAACACACTGAAAGCTACAGGGTCTCGTATAACATACTTTTCTTTTTCCTAACCTTCTTTGCTT
>PVKA01012647.1:0-57185 GCA_004027165.1 Ctenomys sociabilis | reverse complement strand
TTTTTTTTTTTTTTTTTTTTGCAGTACATTGATTGAACTCAGGACCTTGTGCTTACCAGGCAGGCACTTCTACTGAGCTATCTCCCTGGCCCTTCAGTGTGCTATTTAGCTTGGGACACTTTGGCAAACTGAGGCACGGGTGACATCTTGCCTTTTAAAGGAAGCTGTGTGCCTTGATGTTTTGCATTTGGTGGGTATGGAGCTGAATGACCTTTTCCATGTAAGGGGCCATTTGTCCTGAGGATACCATGCTGGGGATTTACACTTAGAGAGCTGAGAATTTTAGGATGCTTTTCTTTTGTTTATTGATTCTATCTGCACTTACACTTCATGAGGTAGGACTGAGACTTTTCAAAAAATTTAGTCCTAATTTCCCCCAAGAGATATGAAGGGCCTAGCTGGGCGTGGTGGTGCGTGCCTGTAATCCCAGCACTTGGGAAGCTGAGATAGGAGAATTGTTATGAGTTCGAGACCGGCCTGAGCTACAAAGTGAGTTTGAGGCCAGGTTGAACTGCACAGTGAGACCCTGTCTCCAAAAACAAAAAAAAAAAGAGATATGAAGGGCCAGATATATAGTCAAGCAGCCCAGAGCTTGTCTGGCAAACATGAGGCCCTCTGATTCCTGGTAAAGAAAGAAACAGAGAGCAAGAGTGAGAGAGACAGACAGACAGACAGAGACAGGGACAGAGACAGAGATAAACAGAGACAGAGATGAAGAGAGGAGTAGAGAAGAGAGGAGGGGAAGAGAAGGGACTGGAGGAGAGCAGAGCGAAGGATAGGAGAGGAGAAGAAATTTCTTTTGAAGTGTAACTTCTGGAGTAGCAATAGTGGATCCATAGCACGTTGTAGCTTTCAGGGACACACAAATGATTGACTATTTAGCTAATGACTTTAATACCAGAGTACAGTTTCCAGTATTCTGACACATGGTGCTTGCCCGAGGAGCAACATCTAACTGGCATGACCCAACTCAAATAGCCCTGGCTGATCACCACCGTGATGAGGGCCAGTGTCACACAGAAGATGATACCTCACTGTTCTCCAGGTTCGTGGCTGTTCTGTAATGGCAGGTAGAGCAGGAATAAGGGAATTTCAGCTATCACTCATTTCTTTTCTGCTTAGGGTTGATTTTTCGGGAAAACAATCGAATGAGAGAGGACAACATGTGGTAACTGCATGGCAGATGTAAGAACACTCACATGGCATCTGAAACTTTCCTTGTGGCCTCTGGGATCACCTCCTGTCCTCCTATCCCAATCAGCCCATGTACTCTGCCTCAAGGGGTAGTCTGCATTTTCTTCATTTGAGAAAGCTAGAACCATTTAACACAGTTTTACTTTTTTAAAAAATTTAAACTAGCAATGTGGTTGCTATTCTCTCTCTCTCTCTCTCTCTCTCTCTCTCTCTCTCTCTCTCTCTCTCTGTATTTTAGGGAAGGGTCTAAAGGATCTCACTACTAGATCGCACTTGTAGTGATCCACCTGTTTAAAGCCTCCCAAGAGCTGGGATAACTGGCATGTACCACCATGCCCAGTCTCAAATGCCATCTCAGTGCACCCTGGGGGTGGAGCCGGCATGGCAGGCCTGGGGATCAAAACCCCAGTTCCTGAACCTGCTTGTAGGTGCTTTAATCCACTGAGCTATCTGCTGGCCCTGGTTATGTTATTCTCTATTCTCCTGCTTTAAAGAGTTTATCAGCTTCCCATTGCTTACAGAATAAAACTCAACAGGTGAATCTTCCTAATGAACATAGATAATAAAATCCTAAGTAAGATACTGGCAAGCAGAATGCAGCAAATTATCAAGAAGATTTTATCTACACCATGAACTTTTACTTCTTTTTTTTTTTTTTTTGATGGAACCGGGGATTGAACTCAGGCCCTTGCCCTTGCCAGGGAAGCACTTATTCCACTGAGCCATCTCCCCGGCCCCTCTACACCATGAATAAGTAAGATTCATCCCAGAAATGCAGAGTGGTTCAACATACATAAATCAGTATAATATAACATATTAACAGATCCAAGGATAAAAAGAGTATGATCATCTTAGTAGATGCACAACAGGCTTTGCACAAATTCCATCACCCATTCATCATTTAAAAATAAAAAATCTAGGAAATTGGAATAGATGGTCATTATTTCAGTCTGATAAAAGCCATCTCTGACAAACAAATAGCCAACATCATATTAAATGGACAGAAGCTGAAAGCTTTCACTGTGGAATCAGGAAGAGCAGAAGGAGGTTCACTGTCTACACTGAAAACTTTAGCCAGAACAATTAGACCAGTGAAAGAAATAAAGGGAATAATGATAGTAAAGAAGTTAAATTATCATAATTTGTGGATGACATGGTACTCTACATAGAATACGCCAAAAACTCCATTAAAAACCCGTTAGATTAAATATGGAAATTCAGAATGGTTGGTGAGATAGCTCAGTGCACTAAGCTTTGGCAAGTGCAGGGTCATGGGTTTGATTCCCTGCCCCACATACCACGCTGTCCCCATCCCTGGAACATGCTGAGCCTGTGACCCAGTCTGGGCATGGTGATGCCTGCTATGAGGGAAGGAATGTTTGCCAGCTGTTCCTCAAACAAAGAACTACAAGGGAGAACATAATGAAAGAACTGAAAAAAGTAACACCTTTTGGATTTAAAGTCCCAATCACAAAATAGGCCTCTGAGAAGACACACTTATCAGATGAAGAAATATAAAGAGCAAATAAGATCTGGGCATGGTGGCGCATGCCCGTAATCCCAGCACTCGGGAGTCTGAGGCAGGACGATTGTTGTGAGTTCGAGACCAGCCTGAGCTACAAAGTGAGCTTAAGGCCAGCCTGAACTGCATAGTGAGACCCTGTCTCAAAAAGACAAAAAACCCCCCAAATAAATAAATAAATAAATAAATGAATGAATGAATGAATGAATGAACAAACGAACGAAAAAACTGGGCCAGAGAGATGGCTCAGGAGTAAGCGCTTCCCACGCAAGAGCAAGGACCCGAGTTCAGTCCCTGATTCCACCGAAAAGAGAAGACGTTCAGCATCGTGGATCATTTGAGAGATGCGTTAAAGCAACAGAGATTCAATCTCACCCCAGAAAGAATGGCTGTTATCAAGAAATCAACCAATAACAAATGCTGCCAGGGCTGTGGAAAAACGAACCCTTTTGCACTTTTGGCACATTCTTCAACAACCTAGGATTGAAGGTCCCACTTGACTTTGCTAGTCCCCTGCTGGGTATCTTCTCAGAAGAATTACAAGCATGATAGCACAGTGATATATGTGTACCATGTTTATAACAGCACGATTTGTAACAGCTAGATCTTGGAAATGCCCATCAACCAAGGAATGGATGAGAAAGATGTGGTCTTTTTATACCGTGGAATACCACTCATCCATAAAGAAGGATAAACTGGAGACTTTATTGGCAACTCGAGACCATACTCAGAAGTGAAATAAACCAGATGCGCGTGTGCAAACATCATATTGTCTCCATAGCATGTGAAGCTGAAAGAGTATGTAAGATTCGGGGTGCACAACAGATATTGGGGAGACACTGTTCAAAAGGAAAGAGAAACTGGGATGGGGCAAAGGAGAAAATAAGGAATGGAAAGGCAAGAAGAAGAAAAAGATCCACCAATTTCTCTTAGCTTGTTGAAAGTAAAGGTTTGTGCTGATACTGTTTGGACAATTAAATGCCTGCGTCTTAAACTCTGAATAACTAGGACAACTAAATACCTGTGTCTTATAATCTGAATAGCTAATTTAAAGATAATACAGAATACATTTATTAAGCATTATTAGTTTCTTTTTATCTTGTTTTGAAATTTGATTTTTTTCTTTAAAATCAGGTTGAAAAAAATAAGAATAGCATCGAAATGTCGTATAACATACCTTTCTTAGTTTTTCTCTAGCCAATTTCTTTTGCTTTTGTTATGTGACGAAAACCCATTTTTAAGAGAAGCTTTTTGAGCTCTACAGTAAGGTCATAGGTTCAACTGTCTTGTAGTACTTTGTGTATATTTTTGTGAGGATGTTTTTAGTCAGTTTTCACTGTTGGTATAACCCATTCATAAAAAGGAATGTTCTTTCTCGTTGCATTTATAGCATTGATCTAACTCAGTGATTGATGTATAGGTAATACCGTCGATGAAAAGCTTATAAAGATAAAGTGAGATGAGTATGAGCTGGGTTTAGTGGCACACATCTATAACTCCAGCACTCTAGGAGATAAGGCAGAATGTTAGAAATTCTGAACCCAGCCTGGAAAATTAATGAGATTCTGTGTAATAATTAAAAAAAGGTTAGAAATACAGTTCAATTTGAAGACCTTGAGTTGAAGCCCCCCAGTACAGAGAGAGGAGACCGATAAATGGAAGGATGGGTGGATTAACAGACAGAGTGAGAAGTGTGATAGTAGAGAGCCGGAAACAATAGGATATAGAGAAGATCAGGTACCTGGGGACAGAGTCAGTGCTTTGCTCTTACAAGGCTGCTCTTTCTGTATTACATGCGCTTAGAAGTACATGCCATAGTATTTAGCATATAAATGCTTGATGTATTGATGAAGTTTGTGAGAAAGATGTAACATATTTATCATGTACCTTTTTTTGTGGTAGTGGGATTAAACCCAGGCTTTCACATTAAACTGCATTTCCAGCCCTTTTTACTTTTAATTGTGAGACATGGGGTCTTGCTAAGTTTCCCAAGCTGACTCAAACTGACCATATTCTCTGAGCCTTCCAGAGTACTAGTTTTACATGTATTCACCAATGCCTGGCTTTTATTTCTAGTTTCTCTGTTTGCTTATTTCTTGGTGCTGGGAACTGAACTCAGGGCCTTGCCCTTGCTAATTGTTTGAGTTTTGATAGAAGCTATAGGATTTCCATGGCACTCTGAAAATGCTATGTCATTGAAAGCTGCATCCAACAAATATTCTAGTTATTTCTATGCCAAAGAGTGGGGGTGTATCAGCTTTGTTACTCATCGCTTGCTTGATAAGTTGGAGGATTGGTTTAGGACACTCCCACCCCCCCAAATCTCTAGACAGTTAAATCCCTTATGTACAATGATTTCATATTTGTAGACAGCTCTAACCCATCCTCCCATACCCTTTAAATGATCTTTAGGTTAGGTAACAATGCCTAATGCAATGAGCATATTATATACATAGTTGTTACATTATGTTGTTTAAGGGAATGTTGACAAGGGAAAAGTCTGTACATGTTCATTCCGTACAGATGAAATTTTTTTTTAAGTATATTCAATCTGAGTTTTTTTGAATTTGTGGAAGTAGAATTCATGGGCATGGGAAGGGCAGTTGTACTTGTTAATAATGTCTTGACTGGGGCCAGGGAGATGGCTCAGTGGAATAAGTGCTTCCCGGGGAAACACAAGGGCCTGAGTTCAATTCCCAGTTCCGCCAAAAAAAGGCAATGATAATAATAATAATAATAATGTCTTAATTGAAAGTGAACATCTTCATTTATTTTCTTTTGTCTTCAGTTTTCCAATAATTAGTCAGTTAAACTGTTAGTGGCCTTGCTGAAACAGGTGGTTTAGTTCCTGAGTGTGCATCAGCAGCTGGACTTCTGGACATTAGCGTTAGACCTGGGCAATCTGTTCCTAACAGCAACAAAACTGTTAGGGGCCAAAATGCAGCAGTTTAGTTACATCCAATTTAACTTTTCCAAAGTGGTTAAAACTAACAGTTTTCTTATTAGTGCAAAGGTTTTTGTTTCAGCTTCTATAATGTCCCAGGGATTATCTTCTAAGTTACTTACATTTTGTAATACTTAAGGCATATGAGGTTATCCTTGTTCATATGCCATATGAACAAATATTTGGCTCTGAGACATTAATCATAATAGTAGGATGAGATATTTTAACCAAACAAATTTCTGCTTTAGCCTGAGGAAGTTTTTTTGGACAAAATATCCAGGAAATGCTTGAGTCATTTTGTGAGTCAACTTCTCTACAAATTTAGATTTTATGTTTTCTGTCTGTGTCATTCTGTCTACTTTCCTTACCCCCTCTTTTGTAGGAAAGGGAGTTCTCTTTTTGTCCCTCCTAGATGATTTGAAAACGATCATTTAATAAATGTGCAGGTCCAGCTGTTACTAGTTGCTCTTTCTTTTTCTTTTTTAAACAAGTGATTTTAATAGCAAAAAACCAAATATTATAAACATGTGACCTAGGATATCAGTTCTGTAATACAGATTTTATGCTAGTTTGTCCATTTACTAAATATGCAGGGGAATAAACCTTGAATAGACTTAGATATTTATTAAAAATCATTAGATGGTAGAATCGTACATGGGCAAAAGTTGTAAATACATGAGTATAACTGCAAGACCTTTTTTTTTTTTTTTTTTTTTTTTTTTGGCAGAACCAAGGATTTAAGTCAGTCCCTTGGACTTGCTGGAGAAGCGCTTATTCCACTGAGCCATCTCCCCTGCCCTGCAAGACCTATTTTAAACATGAATAAAAATTTGAAGGGATCTTGAAATGGTAGTAAGTTGTCGAGCTCTAGTTCAGTTATCTTTTTTTTTTATTTTGAGACAGGTTCTTGCTATGCCATTCAGGCTGGCCTTGAGCTCACTTTGAAGCTCAAGCTGGTCTCAAACTCAAAACAATCCTCCTGCCTCAGCCTCCCGAGTGCTGGGATTATAGGTATGGGCCACCACACCCGGCTCCTAGTTCAGTTATCTTTTACAAATCATTATATGATAATTGTACTGTTATTGGTGTAAATATGCTATTATGATTAATAACAATGTCTTTATATTTGTGGCTGTTACATATAAATGTAATGTAATATTGATTGACTTTTATTTTATATTTTGAATTTATTTATTTGATTTTGCAGAACCAAGGATTGAACTCAGGCCCTTGCACTTGCCAAGGAAGTGCTTATTCTACTGAGCCGTCTCCTAGGCCCCCTGATTGAGTTATAGAAGCTAAAGTAATCCATATTGACATTTTTTCCTTTAAATGTAAATCTCAGATTAGCAAGTATTTAAAGAAACTCTTTGCTATTAATAACGATATTGTTACAGTTGGTTAGTATGCCAGGAGGCCATACTTCTTTATAATAATGTTTTTAATATATAATTCACAGGCCATCTAATTCACCTATTTAAATTATACAACTCAGTGCTTTTTAGTACATTTACAGAGATGATGAATATTCCTTACCAGAATCTAATTGTATGTATGTATGTATGTATGTATGTATGTATGTGTGTGTGTGTGTGTGTGTGTGTGTGTGTGTATGTATGTATGGATGGATGGATGTGTGTGGCTGGCTCAGCCTGCCCTGGGGGCCAGGCTGGAGCTTCATGTGGTGCTGGGGATGGAACCGCTGACTCTGCACTTTTGCCTAAGCTTGCCAAAGCAGGCACTTTAGACTGCTGAGATGTCTCACTGGCCCCACCACAATCTAATTTTAGAGTATATAACCCCCAAAGAAAACTCATGTCTATTAGCAGTCAATCACCATTCCCTCCACCACCATAGACCCTTCCAACCACTGAATAGCTTTGTTGATTGTCTCTTCTGGACCTCTGATATAAATGAAATCATACAGTATGTAGCTTTTTGTGACTTGATTCTTTTCCTTTACATAAGATCTTCAAGGTTCATTTATGTTGTAGCATGTATCAGTATTTATCTTCATTTGTTCCTGTTGCTGTTAGTAGTCCATTAAATGGATATAATACATTATTTTATCCATTGAGTCATTCATTAATGTTTTCAGATGTTTCCATTTTCAAGCTACTTTGAACCTTCCTCACAGGATTTTGTGCAGACATATGTTTTCATTTCTTTTGGCTATATATGTAAGAGTGGAATTATAAGCTCACTGTGTTTAATCTTCTAAGAAATTTTGACATTTTTCTGAAGTGGTTATACCATTTTACATTCCCACTAGCTGAGCATAAGGGTTCCAGTTTCTCCATATCCCCATCAATGTTTTTATTATGTTTTTATTATTGTCATCCTTCTATGAAATAGTATAGTATCTTGCTGTTGCTTTCATTTGTAGTTTTGTCAATAGCTGGTAATCTGTGCATCTTTTCATAGACTGAGTTACTATTGTTATATTGGAGAAATATCTTTTTAAGTCCCTTGCCTGCTTCTCATTGGATCATTTGCCTTGTCAGTGTTGAGTTGTGGGAGTTCATTATACATTCTATTTAAATATCTTTTATCAGATAGATGATTCACAAAATTGCTCTTACTTTATATTGTCCTTTCACTTTTGTGATGATCTTGGAAGCACAAGCATTTTTAATCTTCATTTATCCAAATTATGCTTTTCTGCTAGTACTTTTGTGGTCAGATCTGTAGATAGTTCTACTTCTGATTAAAATGATTTTAAAAAGTATCAGAAAATGCTGCCAGTGAAAATCAAATGATACAGTTTGGAATGTTTAGACATGTTTGGGGAAAATGCACCATACAAAATATGTCAATTAATAAGCAAATTTCATTTTCCTAATCAGTTGGAATATAGCAAAGCTATCAGATGATAATTATTTCATACTTCACATTTTTTAAGGTGACAGCAGAATGCTTGGTAGAAATTAGTCTTTTGGCTAGTATCTGTATAACAAACACATTTGAAATTTGTAAAATTTTTCACAAACACGTTTAAATGCCAGAGACAAGTTGATATGAATTCCTAATATCTGTCTGGTTTCTGAGCAGAATTGTCCTGTAGAGAGGGAGAAGACGTATTCCTTCTTGAGAGAGCATGAACAAGGCATAACGTGTTTGTGTAACACAGATCGGCCCAAGTTAATAGAATAACTGTAGGTGAGTCTGAAAATTAACTAGGGAAGTTAGGAGGGCTCTTAAGTCCCTGCTGAAGCTTGTAGTATATCCAGAAACTGTGGATAACTATTGGAAGCTTTGAAGCAAATGAGAAGCATCTGTATTTAAAACAATGTGATGGTGGTGTGGAGAATGAAGTACAGAAGAGAAAACTGGACGCAAAGACCGTAGGGAAAGTTGTTACAGTAGTCTAGATCACCAGTCTCCAAAGCAATGTTCATATGTCCTCATTAACTAAAGTTATTTTATCTTGTACCAATAATAAATACATATGCATGTATGCACACACATGTTTTATGTGCACACATTTTAAGATATAATTTACAGACACGCACTACTATTCTGTTAACTATAGAAAAATTAAAGCTAAATAAAATATTTTAAACTATATTAAGCTATTTTAAAATGTGTGATTAATGGTAGCAAAAAGTCAATTTAATATGTGGCACATTCTTGAACTGTATGTTACAACATGCAAAAAGTGAATGAATAAATGAGCGATAGTGCTACTGTTAGCTTTATTTTGTCTGTTTGTTTTGTTTTTTGTTTTTCTGGTGCTGGGGATCAAACCCGGGGCCCTGTATGTGGTTGCCAAGTGCTCTACAACTGAGCTACCACCCAACCCCCACTGTAGACTTGGGGGTGATGCAGAAGTCCTGTTAATTGCTCTAGAGTTCATGGGTGCTGGTGAGGGCTACATGAGGGCATGAAGCACTACTGATGAGCATTTCCAGATCTGAATTTCTTATTGTTAGGTGAGAAGTCAATACAAATATTCCCTGGTTCTTCACATGCTTTTTTTTTTTTTTTTTTTTTTTTTGTGGAACCAGGAATTGTACTTAGGCCCTTGCGCTTGCCAGGCAAGTGCTCATTCTACTGAGCTATCTTCCCAGCCCCTCATGCATATTTTTCTGTATTGGAAGTTATGAGTTGTATGCAGTGATAGTGGTGGTAGATGTCATAGATGCAGATTTCATTTTTTTCTTGGCGTAGCTGGGAATAGATCTCAGAGCCTGTTCCTTTTTGGAAAGTACTCCTGAGCCACATTCTCCGTGATGGAATATTTAGAAAAAGAGTAAACAACTTAGTTGTGTGGGGAAAGGGAAGAAACACAAATGTTCTGATAATTCATAGCCTATGCATTATGGAGTTTTAACAGTAACACAGATTGTAAAAGAAATAGGTTTTTTAAAATATGCTTTTGGATGTTTGGAGATTGAATTGCACAAGACAAGTCAAATGGAATAGTTGACTATATTATTGGATACAGGGTGCGATGGCACACACCTGTAATCCTAGCACTTGAGAGGCTAAGGCGGAAGGATCACCATAAGTTTTGAGGCCACCCTAAACAGCAAGACCCTATCCCAAAATGCCAAAATACATAGATGAACAGTTAAATAAGATACTATTGCAAACAAGTGCCAAGAACTAAAGAGGTAAGTCAAAAAGGAGATTGAGATTTGAGACTTATCCATTTGGAGGTGATGGTTGAAAATGAGGTAAATGTGTGAAGTCAAGATAGAGGACTGAAGCCGGGCATGGTGGCGCATGTCTGTAATCCCAGCACTCGGGAGGCTGAGGCAGGAGGATTGTTGTGAGTTCGAGACCATCCTGAGCTACAAAGTGAGCTTAAGGCCAGCCTGAACTGCATAGTGAGACCCTGTCTCAAAAAAGACAAAAAAAAAAAAAAAAAAAGATAAGAGGACTGATCATAGATCTCTGGAGAAACTATGGTTTCTGGCTTGGAAGACAAAGAAATTAAATAGAAAAACCAGGACAGAGTGGAAGCTATCTCAGAAAAACAAAGTAAGGATGTTAGTTTTTAAGCAGTAAGGTTTGATCACAGTGGCAGATGCTATAAAGAAGCCAGGAGTATAAGCACTGACAAGAGGCTGTGCCTTAAGGTGGTCTTGGCCTGAAGTGTATTCTTTAGAAGGTTGGTTAGTGTAAACAAATGGAGGTTTTTTCTCAATCTGAAGTCATCTGTCATTTATTTGTGAACACTATACAAGAAATGTTTACTACATTGTTGTGATTATATAGGATTGTAAGAGTTAACACAAAGTGAAATTTATAATCTAGTTAAAAAAAACAATTCATATGTGAAATGACTACTGTGATAGCCTGTATTGTTAACTATTAAAAATTTGATCTCTTCTCGTTGAAATGAATTAAGAAATTTATTTATAAAAAATTTTTAAAATGTGGCAAACACAAATTGATCTAGCGGCCAAAGATAGTAAAACATGCCTGTAATCCCAGCACTCTGTGAGACTGAGGCAGAAAGATCACAAGTTGAACCCAGCCTGGGCAACTGAGTGACTTAGCAAGACCTTACCTCAAAATGTAAAAACAAAAGTCTTTCAAAGGGCTTGTGACCCTTTATTTCATCAGAAAGAAAGAAACAAACAAACAAACAAAGATAGCTGAGTCATTGAGGTCATGCAGCAATAACAGAAAATGAATCTTCTCTGTATTGCATCTTTTAAACTTCACCTGGAAATAAATATGTCTTCATCTCTGTGTCATCCCCCCCGCCCCCGTGGTACCTGAGATTAAACCCAAGGCCTTTGCATTGAACTACATTTTCACTTTTTACTTTGAGACAAAGGTTTACTACATCACTTAAATTGCCTGGACTTAAACTTGGTGATCCTTTTGCCTGAGCTGCCCAGAGGCCTGACATTACAGATGTGCATATTATGCCATCTCTCTCTACCACCAGTATTTACCACAAAATGTTCAATATAAATTAGAGGCTAGAACAATACAGAGACTGCCAGCAGTTTTATTTGCATTTTATAAACCTCTGGATGATTTTGCATTATGTTATAGTGTTATATATTATCAGTCTTTATTCTTTCTGTCTACACTATAATGACTGTATCAGTCAGTCAGTCCTTACTAGTTTAATACAAAATATAAAAATGTATAAGAATGTACAAGATTGGCTTACAGTGGCCACCCACAGAGTCGGGTGAAAGAGTGCTAAAGGCTGTCTGTGCACTGGAATTCCAAAGGATTCAGTAAAAGGCTTGGAGCTCACTGCAGTGTCCTGTGTGAGTCTGTATCAGGAGGCCAAAGGGTCTTCTCTGGAAGGCTGGAAGAGTATGTGCTAGGAGGCTGACAGTGTCCAGCCTAAAGGTAAAGACTAGCACTCCTCTGAAGAAAGAGAAGATCCTTCCTTCTGTTTCCCTGTTATACCATGTAGGTGACAAGCCACCCTAGGGTGGGTCTTCTATCTTCATAAATCCCCTTAGCTGTATTCAAAGTATGCTGATACAATTGAGTTTTGTATTTCTCACTCAGGTTGACACAGTTAACTATCACAGTGACCAATCAATTTATTGTAGCTAAGAATACTAAATTAATGTCAGACTCGGGTAAAATATTTTCTCATGTCATTTGCTATAGTATATTTCCCATTTTGCCATTTCAGACGAGACAGTTAAAAGATAGAAAAAAAAAAAAAAAAAAAAAAAAAAATGAAGGTAGGTCTCTAAGCTAATAAGCAGCTTGCAAAACATTGCTTTTTTTTTACATTAAAGCATCCCTTTGTATCGTTTTTCTGATGTATGAGTCAGGTGTTAAAGTAGAACTATCTAAAATCACCATGAATTTTACTCTATGTTCTATATACCAGAGTCTAATGGAGTCAAGGGACTTGGTGCTAGAATGTGGTTAGGCAAGAGGGTTAAGATAAGCTGTAACCCTTGGGCTGGGAGATAGCTCAGCCTGAGTTCATTCCCCAGTCCCGCCAAAAAAAAAAAGAAAGAAAGAAAGCCAGATAAGCTGTAACCCTGTACAACCCTTAACATACTGTTGTAGTCAGGATTTATAAGGGAGATGATTTAATACTGGACACATGACTTACAGGATTACTTCTTAATACTCACCTAAAAAGTGAAATGCAAAAGAGTATGGGAAATCTTCTGTACACTAGAGACCAAAACAATGCAGCTGGGCACCTAGATCTCATAGTGTTGTCCTCCATGAGTCTAGGGGGAGGCCTAACCCATGACAGTGTCCTCTATAAGTCAGATTGTAGGCCGAGAGCCCAGGACAATGTCTGATGCAAATCTTTATTCAGAATCTGCACTGGGAAGGCTCAAAGGTCAGTAATGGAAGCCAGAAAGTCTGTACTGGCAGGAAGGATCTGTGCCAGCAGGCTGAGGAGTCTGCGCTGGAACTAGGAAGTGACACTCAAAGTCAGAACCAGAGCTATCCCAGGGAGAACCATAACTGTCCATCCTCAGTGACAGTGAGGACCTGAGGTCCTCTGGCAGTGAGAACTACCAAGTTCACACCAGGAAAGCCAACATGACAGACTTTTCCAGGAGGATCAATAGCACACCATCTTGCCCTCCAGTCCTCCTTTTATGCTGTTGACGACAATCCTCAAGTGGGCCTTCCACACCTACCACCACACTGATTTAGTTCAGTTGGGTGGGTTGAAAATAGTTAATCCACCAAACATACTTAAGTGTCTTCCATTTAGAACAATGATCATACATACTTTTCTTTTCTTTTGTTTATTTGATTGGTGGGTTTTTAGGACAGGATTTCACTATGTAGTCCAGGCTGGCCTGGAACTCATTATGTAGCTCAGGCTGGTCTCAAGTGCTAGAATTTCTAGAATTTTTAAATTTTATATTGAGGTTCAAGAAAATACTATTTGCATACTATTTTCTACAAAAATTATTCTGTCCTTAGAGTAAGATTATTAGTAAAAGGCAGATTGGCTTAGCCCCATGTACTTCATTTTTGTTTCTCAAATTATGTTCCTAAATATGGTTTTAGGGGCTGAGGAGATGGCTCAGTAGAATAAGCGCTTGGCTGGCAAGTGCAAGGTCCTGAGTTCAATCCCCTGTACTGCAAAAAAAAAAATACTGTTGTCATTAAAATATTTTATGTATCTTGGACATTGTAGTTTTATTTTTATTGTAACCTAAGGAACTGATTTAATGTACAATTATTTTGCTAAATCTTCTACATTTAAGCCAAAGATCAAAAGATTGTACAACCCTAACCTATCCCATTGTTATAATAAAAAACTAGTATTGTAAATTTTAGTATAAAGAAAATGGTTTCTAGGGGCCGGGGTGATGGCTCAGTAGAATAAGCGCTTTCCTGGCAAGTGCAAGAGCCTGAGTGCATTCCCCGGTTCTGCCAAAAAAAGAAAAAAGAAAAAGGAAAATGGTTTCTGTTAATTGCCAGAATTTCATTCTTGGTGTTAATATTTAATGCTAATGCATTTTGATATATTCATTTGGTTTTTGGAAATTTCTCTTTTTCTCTCTTTTATTTCCTTCACTTTTGTGGTACTGGTGATTGAACTCAGGCCCTTGTGCTTGCCAGGGAATACTAGTGATTGAACCCAGAGCCTTACTCCTGCTAGCCAAACGTGCCAGCACTGAGCTACATCCCCAGCCCTTTTGCCCTTATGCTGTGATAAAATCTATAGCGTTTTGTTCAGTATTCTCACAATTAAGTTTTGCTGTCAAAGGGGATTGCAAAGCAAGGAGGACTCAGATAGTATAAATCTACTTTTGAGTAACTGGTGGCTAGAAAATTTGGAAATCTTTGTTCCAGAATCTAGCTCTCAACTCTGTCTTTGTTTACAAGGTAGATTTCTAATCAATTTTTCACAGGACAGTCTATCAAAATAACCAAAGTCTCCTTTGGTTATAATTTTCTTTCAGTCTTTCTTATTTAAGACTTAAGAGTTCTTAATTTGATTAATTGTTTGATTAATTTTTTGATACAGGATCTCTGTATCCTATGAACATATGGTCCTGGCACAAGAGCAGAAAAATAGACAACTGAAGCAATATAGAAAACACATGCTTTTACAAATTGTTTGGTTAAATGTTGATTAGTAGTGTTATGGGGAAATTGGTTAACTATTTAGAGAAAAATAAAATAAAATAAAATACTTAGTGTTTATAAAGAGAAACCTCAAATGAACTAACTCTCAAAATATTACTGAAGTCAATGAGGAGGGCCAGTGAAATAGCTCAGCGGTCTGAAGCTCCTGCTTAGTCAAGTGTAGGGACTACGGTTTGATCCTGTGCACCACATGCCATGCCAGCCCTGCCCGCAAGGTGAGCTGGGGTGGGGGAATGAAATAGTTGTTTCTGTGACTATCCAAAACCCAAAATACTGCATGCATACAACATGATGCTTAAATGGAAAATTCCACTACATGAAACTTAGTTTTGTGCAGAAAATCACTAATAGTGTTATGTAAAATTACCTTCAGGCTATGTGTACGTGAAAACATAAATTAATTTTATGCAAAAACATAAAAATAAAATATTATGTGTAAACTTGGGTCCTGGGGCTAGAGAGATAGCTTGGAGGTCTAAATGCCTGCCCGGCAAGCCCAAGATCCTGAGTTCAATTCCAGGCACCCCATGCTGTGCTGGCCCAGCACCCCAGGTGTGCTGTGCCAGCCCCCAAACCAGGTGTGGTTCCTCACACCTGTAACCTCGGGGCTAGGCGGCTGCGACAAAGAGGATCACTGTGAGTCTGAACTGTGTAGTGAGAGCCTATAATAAACAAATAAGTAAATAAATAATAAACTGGGATCCTATCCGCTGAAATGTTTTGTAAATGCAGAGTTTCAGTTTTAAGCATTTCCAATAATGGATACTTATACTAGGAAATATTTCTTAAGCAGCACCTGAAAAGTATGAAACCATAAGAAAAGAAGATTAATTTGATGATACCAAATTATTGGTTTCAGTTCAGCAAACACATGGACATTGTTAACAGCTACCTAGCATTATGTGAGTAGATACTTATAATAACTAAACCTATTAATTAAGAGTATAAATGGAACTCCTTCAGTTCAATAAGATTGGATCCTCCTTTAGAAAAATGGAGAAAAAAAAATAGGAATTTTGAAAAAAGAAAACCAGGAACCTGCTAGGATTACTAATAAGACATCTAAATTAAAACAAGCTTTTATGAGTTAAATCCCGGTTCTGCCAAATACTTAAATTAAAAAATAAATAAAAATAAAACAAGCTTTTAGTTTATATTTATCAGGCTAGCAAATAGTAGAAAGCAAGGATGGATAATGCCAGATCTTAGCTGGGATGTAGTGAACTGGAATGATCAATGAGCATAAGTAGGTTACTATTACCATTGTGAAGAACAATTTAGCAACTCTTTATTGTTTTATCAAAGTTGATAAAATTCACTTTGACTCTCTGTTTTGTAGGTATATAACCAGAGATGAATCCCACACAGATTCAATTGGAACATTGTTTTGGGTGGCTGGGAGTTAAAGGTACCATAGCTTCTTAGTGGAGGGTGTGGATAGAGAAACCATGTGGAATAAATGCAATCAGGAAAAGAACTAAGTGATGTTTAATTTGTTCACAACAGGTTTTCAGTAATTTTTTGACAGTGTTGAAAAGTAACGTTTTTAAAAGAAACTGAACTAAGCATGCCACACAACATGAATAGGTTTTAAATATTAGTGCAGATAGGAATACAAACAGGATGATGTCCATCAAACATACTAGAATTTGGAAAGAAGGATGGGAATAGGAAATGGGTATGGAAAGAAAGAAATGAGTTAGTTATAAGAGGGGCCTTTTTTTTTTTAAATTCATTTATTTATTACAGTGTCGCACTACACATCATGGATTCTTTTTTTGCGGGGGGGGGTCAGCTCAGCCCGCCCTGGGAGGAGGGGCTGGCATGGCATGTGGTGCTGGGGCTCGAACCGCGGTCCCTGACAGGGGCTTTAGACCGCTGAGCTATCTTGCCAGCCCAAGAAGTGTCTTACAGAGTTGATAATATGCCAGAAACTGAGAAGTATGATTAACTTAGCATTTTTTACCCAAGCAGTAAAAGTGGTGTTGAGGGACTTAATTGAACTCTCAGTGGTATTATAAATTAGGATGAGAGTATGATGCCATTTGGCTGTCTTTTTTGACGGAACAGTCACTGCTTTTAGATTAATAAAGTCAGCGGCTTTCTTGACTAAAAAAAACAAAAATTAGGATGAGAAAAAAACCAAGACACTTACAAGAAATCATCCAAATTGTAGGATTTGAAGTGTTTATTTAAGATGGTGTTAATTAGGAACGCAAAGAAAGGATTGGTGTAAGAAATGTTGCAGAGAAGTGAAGTCAACAACTTAGTTATGTGAAGAGATGAGGCAGATTTTGAATCTGGGTAAGCAGCAAGATTGAAATGCCATTAGTTAGAAACTATCAGAAGGAAACTATCAGAGGAAACCAGGTTCGGTTTAGGGAAAATACATTGAATCAATTTCACATACATTCCTTTAGATGTCCTGGCAACTCACTAAAGTAGATTATCCTCTCTAGAATATTTATTGAGGACATACTATGTATGCATTCTTCCAATTTTAGTATATGTGCTGCTGAAGTGAGCACGAGAGCATACTATGTACTGTTATCAAAACAAGTTTTTATTTTTTTTTAATTAATTTTTTTTTTTTTTGTCTTTTTGAGACAGGGTCTCACTATGCAATTCGGGCTGGTCTTATGCTCACTTTGTAGCTCAGGCTGGTCTCGAACTCACAACAATCCTCCTGCCTCAGCCTCCCGAGTGCTGGGATTACAGGCATGCGCCACCACGCCCGGCTCCTAAAACAAGTTTTTTTAATTGCGAAATTTTTTTTATCTACTAGTTGAGTGTCCTTCAACATTTAAACAGCACCTCAAAAGTATGAAACCTTAAGACTTTTTAAAGAGATTCATTTGATGATACCAAATTACTGTTTTGTTTTTTTTGTGTGGAACCTGTAGATCAGGGCCTTGCATTTGCCAGGTAAGCACTTATTCTACTGAGCTGTCTCCCTGGTCCCTAAATTACTGGTTTCACTTCAACAAATACATGAACATTGTTAATAGCTAATACTGGTTTATTTGGGTTGCCAGGAATTAGTAAATTTACGCTTAGTGTTTTTTTTTTTATGGCCAGCTCAGCCCACCATGGGGGTGGGGCTGGTGCAGCATGTGATGCCAGGTATTAAAATGGTCCCTGCACACTTGCCTAAGAAGGCACTTTAGACCGTTGAGCTGTCTCCCTAGCCCCCTACTGTTAACTTTAAAATGCCAAAATAGTCAAAATGTTCTAGACAAACTAGATCTCAGTAATTACATCTGAGAAGTGCTTGCCTGCAAGTGCAAGCGCCTGAATTCAATCTCCGGTTCTGCCAAAAAATAAATAAAAAATAAATATTACACGTGAAAAACTGGCCTCAGTCCTAGTGGTCACAAAAGAGAGAGGAGAGAGAGAGAAGAGAGAAAGAGAGAGAGAGAGAGAGAAAAGGCAGAAAATTATTGAACTTTATTTTGAACCCAAAAACTGACAGGTACAGTAAATCACTTGTCAAAATTACCCTAGAAAGATATACTAAACATAGATTTAGCAAGACAAAGAAAAGACAGGGAAAAATGTATATCATTTGGTTAATTGCTCTGTGTATCAAGTCAGCTTGATTTTTATTGTTGTTCTAGAAAATGTTACATGTTTTTTCTCTTTTCCCCCTTCTTGCATGGGTTGTATTCGATTCGCTTAGTCTCATCTTACAGCATACCAATAGTGTGTGACACTACTTTAATGGTAATATATTTAGATTATATAAACAAAAATAAAAGTGATCCTGTGACTCTCTCATGTTCTTTTCCACAAGGGTGGGTCAGGTCTGGTCTGGTCTGGTCTGTTTTTATTTTGTTTTGAGACAGGGTCTCCCTATGTAGTTCAGGTTAGCCCTCAATTCACTGTGCTGCTCACACTGGCCTCAAATTCATGGTGATCCTCTTGCCTTAGTCTCCTGATTGCTGGGATTATAGCCGTGCATCAGCATGCCTGGCAGCACTGTTATCTTTTTCTCTTTTAGCATTTATCCTTCCAGATAGCTTTTCACTACTTATGTGAATATGTGTGTACAGATATAAATGTTGATTTGTAGATATTTGATATCATTCTGTATGGTCAGTATATTTTTTTAATGTATGAATCTGGACTATCTTTCTCCTTGACTATATTGGATCAAAAAGTTTGCTGGTTATATTTTATTTTTATTTATTTATCTTTTTGGCAGAACCAGGGATTGAATTCAGGCCCTTGCGCTTGCCAGAAAAAGTGCTTATTCTACTGTGCTATCTCCCTGGACCCCGAGTTTGCTGGTTAAAAATGGAAATTCCATAATATCTTTACAGCCTAGATAATTTTGTTTTTTTGTTTTGTTGTTTTAAGGTAGGAAAGTACAAGGAATGCAGGTGTGTTTGTTGCTCCCAAAAGCTCACACAAGCAATGAAGTAAATAATAATTATAATGCAGTACATTTCTTTTTTTTTTTTCTTAGAACCAGGGATTGAACTCAGCCCCTTGTGCTTGCCAGCCAAGCACTTATTGTACTGAGCTATCTCCCCGGCTCCTTTGAGTTCTACTAAAGAACACATATTCTCTGTTAGTACTAGGAACTGTTTTAGCAAAATAGAAAGCTTGCATCTTTGCCTTCAAGAAAAAAGAGGTGAACATGTGAGAGAATGCTTTGAGTTGATGAAAAAGATTTTTGAGTCAATTTCTAAGGAGAATATTTTGCAGGTTGTTTGTGTCCCAGAATGATTAATGTGCTAGATTCATTATTCTCTGTCTTTGGAAAATACATATCATCTTCTCGCAGAAGCAGTCAGCCTTTTTGCTATTCTAACTCATGGTTCTGAAAGCAAAATCTTTATCTTGTGAGAACGAATGTCTTCTAAAATTTGATGGCTTTAAAAATAAATAAATAAATAAATAAAATTAAAAAAAAAAAAGCCGGGCGTGGTGGCGCACGCCTGTAATCCCAGCACTCGGGAGGCTGAGGCAGGAGGATTGTTGTGAGTTCGAGACCAGCCTGAGCTACAAAGTGAGCTTAAGGACAGCCTGAACTGCATAGTGAGACCCTGTCTCAAAAAGACAAAAAAATAAATAAATAAATAAAAAATAAAATTTGATGGCTTTAAAGTGTACCAGAAATTATTTCAGTTAATATGTTTTATATTTTGTCTTGAAAAGATCATTTGAATTTTTTTTCCTTCTTTAGGGAGGTGGTTGACTCAATGGTTCAGCATTTTAAAGTAACTATATTTGGAGACCGCAGACCTGTATATGATGGAAAAAGAAGCCTTTACACAGCTAATCCACTTCCTGTGGCAACTACTGGGGTAAGTTGTACATTTTTTTGGCAAAGATATACTTTTCTATGTCTCCTTTTAAATGAATTTATTAGTATTTTAAATTATAATCTTACAAAAATATACATCTATAATATTTAGCTTTTTAAACTTTCTGTGTGGAAATAATTTCAGATTTGTGGAAAAGTTATAAGAAACATGCAGAGAGCATTCATGTGTCCTCTACCTGGATCCACCAATATCCTTAAATTTTGCTACATTAGGGGTCATTTTGTGTGTCTTTTGAGACAGGATCTCACTATGCAGTGCAGGCTAGCCTTGAGCTCGCTTTGTAGCCCAGGGTGCTCTCAAACTCCCAGTGCTGCTCCCACCTCAGCCTCCTGGGTGCTGGGATTACAGCCATGTGTGACCACCCCAGCTGCTGCGTTAGTTTTATGTATATATATATATATATATATATATATATATTTTTTTTTTTGTCGTTTTCCTCTTTTTAGCTATTATTTGTACTTTTCCCGAATCATTAACAATTAGATTATATGTTTTAATACTTTAATGTGTATTTCCTAAAAATAAAGATAAAAACCATGGTATATTTGTCACTTTCATTAAATTTAATATTGATATGACTGTGAAACAACAATCTATATGCCAATTTCATCAGTTGTTTCCATGATGTTGTTTAATATATCTCCTTCCTCAGATAGAAAATCTAGTCCACTAGTCCACAAGTCCACAATCATTATATATATATAATGAGGCCAGCCTGGGCTTTAGAGTGAGTTCAAGTCCAGAGTGAAGTACATTGGTAGATACTTTGTCAAGCAAAAGAAAAAGGGTCACAGGCAAGTTACTTTGTAGAATATCTCTTAGTCTGGATTTGTCTTATTCTCACGCTTCAATAATTCCAGGTATATTTTTGTTGGTTGTGTATTTTTGGCTGGAACACTACGTACACCTCCTTTCCATTTTGTGCCTGATAAGGAAAGGCACATAATATGTATAGGTGATGTTAACTTTAATCTCTTGTTTAGGTTGATCACTGCCAGATTTCTCCTGTCAAGATTTTGTGGGCTGCCCAGATAGCACAGTAGACTAAAGTGCCTGCTTAAGCAGGCACAGGATCAGATTCGATCCCCAGAATGCTGGCCCTACTCCCAGGGTGCAATGAGATGGCAAATGAGACTTGGTATGGTGGTGCGCACCTGTAATGCCAGCACTTCAGAGGCTGAAACCAGGAGGATCACTATGAGTCTGATCTGAAATCCTGTAGACCCTGCATTGAATACATTAAAAAAAGAAAAAAGGTTTTTTTCTCCTTATAGTAAATATCTTCCAAGGAAATACTTCTTTTAAGAAATTTTGGTGAAATACATATAACATAAAACTCTATACCTAACCATTTTAAGGTACTATTCAGTGATATTAAACATATTAACATTGTTGTATGATGATCAGCAAAATCCATCTTCAAAACTTGGCTTTTTCTTGTTGATCTGAAACTTGCCATTAAGCAAATTTCATTGCCCTCTCCCCTCTGCCTCTGGCAGCCACCACTCTATATGAGTTTCATTAAGGAGCATCATGGATTGTTGGTTTTTTACTGCCTTATTTCACTTACCATCATATCCTCAAGCTTTACCCATGTTGTAGCATATGTTAGGGTTTTTTTCCCCCTTTGAAGGCTTAATAATACTCCATTATATGTATGCAATACATTTTGTTCTAGCTCTTCATCTGTTTTGGACATGTTTTATGTTTATATATCCTCGGATAAGTGTATATTCAGGTTCTTGGCACCTGTATTTTATATTGTCACAGTCTACCTTTAATTATTTCAGTCATTTAAAAACCTTGCTCAACTGACCTGGGTGTGGTGGCACACGCATGTGTAAGCCCAGTAGTCACCCCGATCTCTTCAAGTTTGAAACCAGCCTGGAAGCTACAAAAGTGACCACAAGGCCAACCCGAACTGCATATTGAGACCTTCTCTCAAAAAACAGAAACAACAACAAAAAAAGTTCTCAACTTGCAAAACAATGAAAGTAAATATTCAGGACTACCTTCCTAATATAATAAATAAGCATTTTAAAAAATGTTTTACTTGGGTTTCCTTGTGACATTTTCATACATAATGTACATATCTAAAACTACATGGCAAGACCCTATCTCAAAGGTCTTTGAGATATAATAAAATCATCGTAGTAAGACAGATTTCCATAATCTCTCTCATAATACTCCTTCCTTTGAACACATTTACTGTTCTTTGCACTTCCTGAGACAGCTCCAGAAGTAATCTTTTCAGGGTAGCATGAAGATATCGGGGAAAAAAAAAAAAAAAAGACAAAATGCCTTTTACTATGGTATTTTTTAAATTTAAACATGTGCTTAGGCTTCTTTTTTTTTTTTTTTTTTTTGGCAAAAGCAGGGATTGAACTCAGGTCTTGCGCTTGTCAGGGAAGTGCGTCGTCTACTGAGCCATCTCTCCAGCCCCAATTTTTTTTTGTCCTTAGGCTTCTGTCGTGCCTCATATTAGGGAAACTTTGATAGATGTTTTTCTGAGCTTGGCTTATTTTGTTTTCTGTGATGACCTCTAGTTCCATCTACTTTATATATTTTTATTAGTATATATTTTATAAAATATTGAGTTTCAGTGTGTTATTTTCATATATGCATGTTGTTTATATTTATCTCCTTGTTACCCTCTCTTATGCCCCCTCTCCTTTTGTCTTGGTTACTTTCCTCTCATTGCTGAATCAAAATACCTGACACCCAGAGTTAAGGAAGGAAATGTTTGTTTAGGTCACAGTATGTGGAAATTTCAGTCCATACTCATCTGGCTCCAGGGCAGAGCGGCACATGGCAGTGAGCAGCAGTTCACAGTGGCAGAAAACAGCAAAAGCAAAAGAGCAAAAAGGAAGGAAGGAGAGAGCAAGCCTCTCTCCCTTCCTTGTGTTGTGTGCAGACTGCTACCCCAGGGCGGGAGCCGCACTCACACCATGACCCCAGCCTTGGGTCACGAATCAGTACACAAACTCTAGAAGCCACCCTCAGGACTGTACGAGGCTTTGCGGGGATATCTAAACACAGACTATAACACTTTTATTCTCGTTTGTCTGTCTCTCTTGCACTTTTATGTCATCTTTTTTTGTTGTTGGATTCCACATGCTAGAGAAAACATATACTTGTCTTTCTCAGTCTGTCTTATTTCATTTAACATGATGCCCACTTCCATCCATTTTCGTGCAAGTGATATGATTCCATTCTTCTTTATGGCTAGCTAACACTCCACTGTATACACATATACCACATTTTCTTTATCCATTCTTCCACTGATGAGCAAGTAGGCTGATTCTTGAACTTGGCTACTGTGAATTGTGGTATGACAAGCATGGGAAAGTAAGGACTATCTCTGTAATATGCTAACTTTAATTTCCTTGCGTATATTTTGAGGAATAATATACCTGGGTCACATGGTAGTTCTGAGTTCTAGGGTTTTTTGTTAGGGGATTTTGTTTTGTTTTGTTTTGTTTTGTTTTGTTTTGTTTTGTTTTGTTTTGTTCTGTTTTGTTCTGCTTGAGACAGGGCTTGTTTTATAGTTCATGCTAGACTTGAGCTTCCTGTGTAGTCCAGGCTACCCTTGAACTTGGAATGGTCCTCCTGCCTCAGCCTCCCAAGTGTGTGCATTACAAGTGTGCACCACCAGGCCCAGCTGCTTGTAGGTTTTTGAGGAACCTCCATACTCAATTCTTTAATGGCCATTCTAATTTATATCCCAATTTATTGATTGGATTATACCATTCTTTTGATGGTGTTTTCTGAGTTCTTTATATAGTCTAGATATTAAGTCTTCTACAAGAAGAGAAGCTGGCAAAGATTCTCTCCGATTGTATAGATTTTCTCCAGCTTGTTCTCTTGCTGTGCAGAGGCTTTTTAATTTGATATGATCTCTCGCCAGACGGGTGTGTTGTCTCTCTCAAGCCTGCCTTCACTCCAGTGTTTTGTTTCTTTCATTCTGTGCACCTAAGTAGCCTTAACTAGTTTGGTGGCATGTGGGCCATTTTGGTGCCCTGCTCACACTAGAAGCCCTTCTGTCCTTGTTCGTAGATGGACGGCAAATATCCAAGCGGAAATATATCTCCAAACGTATTGGCGATGGGGTGAAGTGAGCAGCCCACTGAGTAGTGTGCTGGAGGCAGGCAGCCGAAGGAGCCAAGCAATCTGTTGGCCTCAATCCCAGTTCTTTTATTTATTTATTTTTATTGAAGTACAAATATCAATGAGACAGTTTTAAGATACCTTGAGAAGATGGATTTGATAAATTAATACATTGCAAACTGTTTTCATAGTGTTTTGGTACCATAGAAGGTGCGTACATGATATTATACTTACAGAGATTATTATACCGTATGTCTCTTATCAGTAAATTAAGAGAGTGTAGCTGTTTGCTTATCTTGTCTTTTATACCTGAATTACATCAAAGATTCAATAATTAATACTTTCTACCTTGTTATTTTCCTAGTGAATCCCAGTTCTTTTAGGCTGAGTCCCTTCAGAGCAGCACTAGCATAGCTCTTGCTTCCCATCAAGTTCAAGATTTTAGAGCTGAAAATGTAGCTCAGTGGTAGAGCACATACCTGTTAGTTATGAGACCCTGGGTTTGATCTAAGCACCCCCCTGAAAAGAAGCAGCAGCAGGTAGGTGTGGTACATGATTGTATTCCCATCTACTGAGGAAGTTGAAGCAGGAGGATTGAAAGTTCAAGGTCAACTCCAGCAATTAAACAAGCTGTCTTAAATTTTAAAAGAAAAAAGTGGGGAGGGAGTTAGGAAAGTAGCTCAGTAACAGTGACTTGCCTAGCATAGTGAGCTTGACCCTGGGTTCAAGCGCCAGTAGTGGAAAAAAGGAGTTTGTTTCATTTGCATGGAGTTCTCTCAAACCATCTCTACTCCTTAAACTCAGGATGCAGTCAGTACATAGTTAATTTGCATGAATGTTTCCTCCTTTTTTCTTTCAAGGTGATTATAATAATCATTTAAAATAGACTTGAATTTATTTGATTTTGCTTATACTCTTAATTTTTCTCTCTATCCTTACTGATTTATGTGTATGTGTGTGTATATGTGTGTGTGTAACCAGGGATTGAACTCAGTCCTGTGCACTTGCCAGGGAAGCGCTTATTCAACAGAGCCATCTCCCTGGCCCCCCTAGTGCTTGGATTACAGGTGCAAGCCACCACAAGCTGAAACCTTACCAGGGTTTCAGCTGGCCCGTGAGCCGGGCCCTTGCAGCATGCCTAGCCAGGAATGGAACCCTGACCCCTGTGCTTACCTAAGCAAGCACTTAGTCCCCTGAGCTATACTGCCAGCCCTAGTGATTTTTAAAACTCTTTAAATGTATAAAACCTTTTACAAACAAATTTATTTATTTAGGCTAGATATGGTGGTACATACCTGTAACCCCAGCACTTGGAAAGCTGAGACAGGAGGATCGCTGCCGCCCAAAAAAAAAAAGATCAAGGCCAGCTTAAAGTGCGTAGTAAAACCCTGTCTCATAAAGACACCCCCCACCCCTCCAAAAATCATTTGTCTAAGGGGGGGTCTCACTTGTTATTCAGACTGGTTGTTCTTGAACTCTGTGAACTCTTGATTCTCTGACCTCCGCCATCCATAGCTGAGACCACTGCCCTCCTGTGTGAAACTTGAATTTGTTTCTAAATGTCAAAAATGATACTAAAATATATACTGTACTTAGAATTGTTCTTTCCTTATGTCTTCCAATTAGTTCCCTTCTTTTTTTCTGGTTCTTCCCTCTGGTGTTTCGTTTTGCAAAATAAGCAAATGTATGAATTTTTTTTTTTTTTTTTGGTTTTTTGCTTTTTTCTATTTTTTTGGTGCAGGGTCTCACTATGCATGCAGCCCACATTCATAGTGATCTTGCTTTTTGCCTCCCATGTGCTGGGATTACAGGGACGCACCACCACGCCCGGATTGCATCTCACCCGAAGGCAGGGCCGGCGTGGTTTGGGGAACCAAGGATCGAACACTGGTCCCTGCGCTTACCTAAGCAAGCGCTTAGTCCGCTGAGCTATACCGCCGGCCCTTATGAATATTTTTTATTTCTCCTTATTCCATAGCAGTTTAAAAGATCTCCATGTGTTTTGTAGCACCCTAAGTATTAGGCATGTAGGTACTTTGTAGCATTTTGCAGTAATGAATAATACTGGCATGAATAACCATGTTATTTATTTTCGTCGTTTTTTCAGAGATTTTTTTTATAAGTTGAACTTATAAATAATTGTAATCTTTTTTAACATTGGCTGCTTTACTCTTGTCCTGTAAACAGGTAGATTTAGATGTTACATTACCTGGGGAAGGTGGAAAAGATCGACCTTTCAAGGTGTCAATCAAATTTGTCTCTCGGGTGAGTTGGCACCTACTGCATGAAGTACTCACAGGACGGACCTTGCCTGAGCCACTGGAATTAGACAAGCCAATCAGCACTAACCCTGTCCATGCCGTTGATGTGGTGCTACGACATCTGCCCTCCATGAAGTGGGTGCTTCTGGCTTTTTCGCTCTTTAGATGTTCAGTGTAAATGTTTCCCTCCTAAGAATGAGTTGTGCGCATCTTCCTCGGTCAACTTTCTTATGCAGTAAAGTTTGATTACTTCATCAGAAAATAACGTGCATACAAGCTCATTGACAAAATTGTTATAAAAAATTCTAACTTATGTGAATAAATACACATCACTTAGCTTAACTGTTCTAATGAAGTCTTTTATAGAAAAACATATCACCCTTTCTCACAGAGCTATAGTCCTTGAATAGCTAATATATTTTCAGATATATTTCTACAGTTAAATTGCCATCTTCTAAAAGTAGTTTTTACTGTTCAAGCAATAGTGTCAAATTATGTTGAAATTGCTCTTAATTTTCCAGTGTGTATGTGTATACTGGATATGCCTGTGTGTGTGTTTTGTAGGTTTCTTTAGAAAGTAATTAATAAAAATTCTATAAATGTTTTGTTTTGAAACATTTATAGAATTTTTATTAATTATTTAGTATTTTTTAAGTTGGAACTGTTAAGTTTTTAAAGCCTATTTAAGAAAGCATTTTAGGGGCCAGGGAGATGGCTCAGTAGAATGAGCGCTTCCCTGGTAAGCACAAGGGTCTGAGTTCAATCCCTGGTTCTGCCAAAAAAGAAAAAAAAAAGGATTATAAAAATATTCATATGTAAATCAATAATTCTGAAAATGAATGATTTTAGTAAAGGATGTTCCTGGATTTTTTCATTTAGAATGGCTACTTTTGCTTTTTTAAATTTGGAAACAGTTTCATATATTAATAATGATAGCCATCATTATGATCAATTATTTATGCTTTAGTCTCCCTTTTTATATGGATTTAAATACTTACATAGCAAGAAAGGGATTGAATATGCCATTTTAATTTTTGTAGATATACACCTGTGGGGCGTTCCTTTTTCTCAGCTCCGGAAGGATATGACCACCCTCTTGGAGGGGGCAGGGAAGTATGGTTTGGATTCCATCAATCTGTTCGACCTGCCATGTGGAAAATGATGCTTAATATTGACGGTAAGAGAATTATAACCATGTTCTGCATTTTTTTAATGGGGTATGTGTGTGTACACAAATAATACTTGGAAATACATCATGACAAATGGGAAAAATCTTTGTATTACATTTCATTTAGGACATCTTTATGCAGAATTTGTCATGGAAGTCTATTATACATGAAGCAAACACATGAAAACACAGAAGCCCTGATGTGATAATCTGAAAAATCTTTTCTTATATGTAATTCACTTTTGTCCCTTGAACTCAGAGTCAAGATTTTCATTGTAAAACTGCATATAGTAAAGAATAAGGAGCTGGGCATGGTGGCACACACTTATAATGCCAGTACTTGAGAGGCTGAGGAACGAGGATTGCCAGGAGTTTATGAAGCTAGTCTAAACTACATAGTGAGAGGCCAGGGAGATGGCTCAGTGGAATAAGTGCTTCCCTGGCAAGCACAGGGGCCTGAGTTCAATCCCTGGTTCCACCAAAAGAAACTACATAGTGAATCCCTCCCTGTCTCAAAAAACCAAAAAGGGGCCAGGATGTAGCTCAGCGGCATAAGCACCCCTGCTTGGCATCCACAAGGTCCTGAGTTCGATCCCTGATACTGCAAAAAATAACACAAAGAAGGAAGGAAGGGAGTGAGCCTGTAAGTCTGTATTATGGCAACCCCAGGCATCGTTCCTGGTGCTGGTACCTAAGGTGTTACTAATTATATTCCCATTTTAGGAATTTTACAAATATTATTCCGGATTACATAAAAGTCGAGAAAACATTATAAGCTATATACGTGTAGCCACTGTTTTCCACCTTTGCTTATGCTGTCTGTATTTTGTCCTGTACTCTAAATTTCTAAAATTTTGGACAGCATGCTGTTTATCCCTACTGTTGCAGTATATGTCTCAGAAAACCTGTGCAGGGGCCACGGATATAACTCAGCTGCATAAGCGCCTGCCTGGCAAGCAAAAGGTCCCAAGTTCAATCCCTGGTACTGCAAAAAAATAAAACAAAAGCAAAACAAAAAAACCGAGACAAAAAACTGTGTGTATTTTCTTACACACCAGCAATGCCATTTTTATAGGTAAGAAAATGAAGAATACTGTTTTGTACTCTCTCATACTTTCCCGTAGTTGTTTTTCTGTTTCTCAAATAAGTCTTTTTCTGATTAATTGAATCTAATTAGAATTCAAACAAGATCACATACCACATTTTGGTATTATATCTTATTTTAATAGTCATGTTCCTTCTCTGTTGTTTATTTGGTTTTCTTTCTTTTTTTATATCAGTAACTTATAGAAACTTGGTCACTTGTACTATAAAATACCTCCCAAACCTGAGTTTGTCTTGTATTCTCTTGTGTCCATTACATTGTTTTTCCATTCTCTATCTTTCTATAAAATTCAAGTTAGCACTAGAAGTTTTAAGTCAATTCTGGTTCATAAGTAAGTGCATTCTATTGTGTCGTGTTGGGAATTACTGTTATTATCTCAGTTTTAGTGTTGTTAAAATTAACCTGTATAAAAAAATTAACCTGTATATTAATTTGAGGGGGCTGCCAGTCAGCTCATTTGTTTAAGTGCCTGCTCATGCAAATGCAGTCAGGCGCAGGATACTGCAGTTCCATCCCGAGCTCTACCTGCCTTAACCAGACCCGCTCTTAAGGCAGCCTGAGCCATCAAAAAAAGTGCTTCTTATATTAATTAGAAATTACTGAACATTGTTGCTTAAATCACATATTTTATTAGAGATTTTTTTCTTTTTTTTGAACTGGGGACTGAACTCAGGCCCTTGCACTTGCCAAGCAAACCCTTATTTAACAGAGCTATCTCTCTGGCCTCATTTATTAGGGATTATAAGTTAGTAAATTAGTAAGTTTTTGAAATTTTTTGTTGGACTGGGGATATAGCTCACAAACACCTACCTGCCAAGTGCAAAATCCTGAGTTGGGTTTCCAATTTTTTTTTTTTTTTTTTTTTTTTTTTTTTTTTTTTCTTTTTGCTGAACCAGGGATTGAACTCAGTCCCTTGCACTTGCCAGGGAAGCACTTATTCCACTGAGCCATGTCCCCGGCCCCTGGGTTTCCAGTTTTAAAAAAAAAGTCTGTGGGAGAGAGCAATGTTCTATTGCTAATTCATTAGTGTTTGGTATCTTCCCAGCTTTCTGGATAGCAGAACAGTCTGGCTTTTCATATATTTCTGCTCAGTATCTGGAATTGGTCGTCCATCTTTCCACAGCATTATAGTTTCCTCACTTGTTCCAGCAGCATCTGCATTGTGAAAATGAGAGAGGACATGTTTAACCAGCCCCTTTTTTATGTGTAGTGGGACTGTAAATTACCTACCATTTCAGAACATCATTTCATATGTATTTAGATATATTTGTATCATATTCTTAGGGGTTAAATTTGTAATTTTGATTGTTATTGCTAGAATGACCTCCATAGAGGTAAATATTTTGCATCAGTAAGTTTACCTATTTGCTATGTATCTACCACAAGAATTATTAAACTGTTCCATATTTGTGTATTATACTTGCAAGAAATAGTTTCCTTATATCCTTTTAATTTTCATTTGAATAGTCACCTTTTCACATATGTAACACCCTTTATCTTCCTTTCTTTCTTCCTTCCTTCCTTCGTCGCTTGCTTGCTTCCTATGTCCTCCCTCCTTTTCTTTCCTTTTTTTTGCAGTGCTGAGGATCCAAACCAGGGCCTCGTTCATACTAGGCAAATATGAACTGACACCGCTGAGTTGCAAACCCCACCCGGCCCCAACCCCACCCCCGTCCCACTCCCACCCACCCCATTTACTCTTTTTGTGGACTGCTGATTGGTGTCCTGTGCCCTTTTGTCTTCTTAGATTTTTGGTCTCATTTACTCAGAGTGCTTTTTAAATTAAGATTAATTTTTTGTCTGTAATGTGAGTTGCAGGTTTTATATCTCAATTATTTGTCTTTAAAAAACAAACAAACAGCCGGGCGTGGTGGCGCAGGCCTGTAATCCCAGCACCTGGGAGGCTGAGGCAGGAGGATTGTTGTGAGTTTGAGACCAGCCTGAGCTACAAAGTGAGCTTAAGGCCAGCCTGAGCTGCATAGTGAGACCCTGCCTCAAAAAGACAAAACAAACAAACAAACAAACAAACAAAATATTCCGGGGCCAGGGAGATGGCTCTGTTTATGTGTTAAGTACTATGCATGCATATATCTGTGTGTGTGTGTGTATATATATATAATATATATATATGTATATATATAGTATGTGTATATATTATGTGGAGAAACATTTGTTGGTTCCTGCTTTATTAAGTACTTTTAAGCAAGAATGCTGTCTTAGTTATATTTGTTGTTGAGGAGAGAAAAATACCTAATACCCAAGACTAAAAGAAGAAAGGTTTATTTCACCTCACAATTTGTAAAGGTTCATAGTCAGCTGGCTCTCAGGCAGGGGCCTGTGGCCAGGGGACTGTGGCAGAGGGGCCTCACCCAGGAGAAACAGCTCATGGCCAGCAGATGGCAGCAAAGCACCAAAGTAGTGAGGGAGCATCACGAAATTAGCAGGAACCCACAATTTATTTATTTATTTACTTACTTACTTTTTTTTTTTTTGGCAGAACCGGGGATTGAACTCAGGCCCTTGCACTTGCCAGGCAGACGCTTATTCTACTGAGCTATCTCCCCATCCCCTTGTCCCTTTCGTTCTATCTAGACTACCTACCCTTTGGGCTGGGCATTCCCAACACTTGGTCCCAGCGTCACTTCCTTTCACCCAGCATCACACACCCTATGTCCAGCCACCTCTGAAAAGCCCCCCAAATGACCACGTGTGACTTTGGGATGGGCATCTAAATGTATGTTAAATTTTGTCATGTGTCTTTTTAGTATTTATTGAATTTTTGATGTATTTCTAAGTTTATTTTTTGTTTTGAGGCTTTTTTTAAAAAAGTACTTTGAAGGGAAGAACAAAGACTAGAAAAAGCAATAAAAATGATACAGAATTTCCGAAACAAGAATAGGAATTAACAGTGATTGTCATGTTACATACTGTCATCATATTTGTTGCTCTGATTACCAGCTCTCCAAGGTATACGAGATTGATCAGACAATTAAACCTTAACACTTCTTTCAGTAAGCCATTAGATCCTGCCCCTGGGGTACCAAGTAGAAGAACCAGTCAGGGTGTGGTGGTGCGCACCTGTAATCCCCGTGCTGGGGAGGCTGAGAAGAGGATCACTGTGAGTCCGAGCTATGTAGTGAGATCCTGTACCAAACACATAAAATGGGGAAAAAAAGTGCAATAGAAATTAATTGCACAATTATCTTAGCTATCTTGTGTGTATCTTTATTTTCTCCTTTCCTTCATCTTGCCATAAGTTGTTTTTTTTTTAACACTGAACCACAGTGGGGTTCATAAATTGTTTTAATGTAGTACTGCAGTCTGTTTACTACTACAACTTTTTGAATTAAAATCCCAAAGTAAGATTAATCTGCAAGGGCCTGTCCATTAGCTCAGTTGTTAGGGGCTGGAGTGATGGCTCAGTGAAATAAGTGCTTCCCTTGCAAGCACAAGGGATTGAGTTCAATTCCTTGTTCTGCCAAAAAAAAAAAAAAGTTATTGTGCAGTATTTTGTGTGTGCAGTGTTTTTCAAGTTTTGATTTTAATACTATATTTCATTTTAAAGTTCGAGATGTTTTCTTTTCTACAGTGTGCAACAGTTTTCACATAGTATTGAAATTCTTAGTGTATAGAAGATGTAAATAATTTCCCTGTAAAACTTTATGGCCTTTCTCTTACATTTTGTTCAGTGAGTGATTTTTAAAGGCTTCTTCCTTCTATTTTTTTTTTTTTTCTCTAAGACTTACGTTTTGTGAAAATCAGTCTACCAAGGCTATCTGCGATCATTTTTATGGCAATTGTACTTATTAGAAATACATATTATCCATATTTAATATAATTGTAGAGTTTTACAAAGCAGCCTTTTAATATTTTTTCTTCTGTGGTTTTCCTCAGTTTCTTCCTTTGCATGATTGTACTTGTTGTTCTTGATTAGAGCAGTATTTAATCTGCCAGTTTTTTCTCCCCAGCAGAAAAGCTTTTAAACTTTTTTAAAAGTTGGTATTTTTTTTTTTTTATTTCAGTATTTATTTATTTATTTATTTATTTGTTTGGTGGAACCGGGCATTGAACTCAGGCTGTTGCGCTTACCAGGCAAGTCCTTATTCTACTGAGCTATCTCCTGGCCCCTTTTTCAGTCTTTTAAAAAAATTTTTTAAATATTTTAGTTTATCTTTTGAGGCAGGGTTTAGTATGTAGTTCACCCTGCTTAGCCTCCTTCGTGTTGGGATTATAGGTGTGCGCCACATTGCCTGGCCTAGGATTTCTGTATCCTACCTTCTTAATTTCTTTTTTTCTTTTCTTTACAGTGTTGTTTCTCTACTTTTATTCAAATAAATAAATTTATTTTTCTATTCTTTTAAACTATATTAATAACTATAATTTTTTCTTATTAATAGAAATATTAAAAACAGCCAGATGTGGTGGTTCATACCTGTAATCCCACTGCTCTGGAGCCGGAGGCCAGTTTGCCATGAGTTCGAAGTTAGCCTGAGCTACTTAGAAGTTTAGGGCCAATCTGAACTACATAGCAAGATCCTTTTCCAAACAACGAAAACATATTTAAACAATGACTATCACTCCACCCCTGGGGGAGCTGAGAGGGTTATTGAGAGTGGGTCTGGTAGCAGGCCTGTAATCCCAGTTCTTGGAAAGCTAAAACCAGGAGGATCCAGTGAAACCAATGAGTCCAATCTGTGCAAGGAAATTCTGTAGTCCCTTTACTAAATACATTAAAAAAAAAAAAAAAAACAATAACCAGGACCGGGTAGATGACTCAATAGAATAAGCGCAGCACTAGGGCCTGAGTTCAATCCCCAGATCTCAAAAAAAAAAAAAAATTGACCATGCCTATTTAAGACACTAGTGTTGTTGCCTGAGGTGTTTTTTTGTTTTTTTTTTTTTGTATTTAGTACAGGGTCTGCAGAGTCTCACTACATAGATCCAACTTGCAATAGTCCGCCTGTGTTCAGCCTCCCAAGAGCTGCAGTTACAGGCACACGCTGCCACACCCAGTCTTAATCTCTGGACACTGCATCTGCCTAAGCAGGTGCTTTAATCCACTGAGCTATTTGGCTGGTCCCCTGGGTTGGTTTTAAATCAGTGGGCTCAAACTGATCCTTCCCACCCCAGACTGCCAAAAAGCTGGGAATACTACTTTTAGAATTTATTGAGATTTTTTTTTATAGCCTAATAATGTGGCTAGTTTTTGTGACAGTTCAATGGGTATTTCAAAATATATTAATTTGTTAGGGTCAAATAAAATTAATATTACCACAACTGCCAGTTTAGTCAGCCATGTTTATTATTTCTCTCAGATTAGGAAAAGTAAATTTTAACTTTCTTAGTATTTCTGTTTCTCTTTCTATTCCTTATAATTTTTGCTGTATGAAAGTTGAATTGTACTACTTGAAACATGTCTGCTCATACATGTATTATAAGTTGTAATCTTTACAGTGATAAAAATGACAGTCATTTTTACTTTTTGACATTGTACATTTAATAGGAGAATTTGCACATTGATGGAAGCATTGTAATTTGTAGTTTTGCAAACTTTATCCTGTCCTTCAATTTTTCTTTTCCTTGTTTCTTTCTTAATGCACTTCATACAGGGAGTACCTACACAGCTCGGACTGGTAGTGATCGTCCTGTTTTCAGCCTCCCCAGCTCTGGGATTATAGGCATGTACCACCATGCGTGGACTCGGTAGCTGCCACAATGTGCGATGTGAACCCTGGTCCCTGCACTTACCTAAGCAGGTGCTTAGACTGCTGAGCTATCTATCTCACCAGCACCAATGTTTCTTTTTTTGAAAACATTGTTTTTTGGAGGAAGGGTAGTATGCTAGGGATTGAGGCCAGGGCCTACTGGCAAGCAGTAGTTAAGCACTCTACCTAACACTACAGTACCTTCCTAGCTTTTTAATTTTATTTATTTATTTATTTATTTTTGTGTGTTTTATTTATTTATTTATTTTGTCTTTTTGAGATAGGGTCTCACTATGCATTTCAGGCTGGCCTTAAGCTCACTTTGTAGCTCAGGCTGGTCTCAAACTCACAACAATCCTCCTGTCTCAGCCTCCCAAGGGCTGGGATTACAGGCATGAACCACCACACCTGGCTAGCTTTTTGTTTTTATAAAACTTCCTGAAGCATACATGTATCTATTTTTTGTTGTTTTTGTTTATTTTTATTTTTATGGTGTTGGAGATGGAACCTAGGGCGTTGTGCACGCTAGGCCAGCATTGTGCTACTGAGCTATGCCCAGGTTTATGCATACATTTTATGACAGCATAGAATGGATTGGATTTGAGTCAGTTTAAAGCTTTTATTTTTTTTCTTGTTATTGATGAATTAAGGCAGATAGACAGAACTTCTTGGCCTTGATTTTATCAAATATACTTATTTCTCTTTTGCTGCCAAAACTTTAAATAGTTCAAGAGCACAACAAATTCTAAACACACTAAGATCATGTAGCTCTTTCATTATTCTTGAGAAAGATGAGTGATTAATCTGCTGTGGCTTAGATCCATTTCTGTGCTTCTTTCTTTTTTTTTTTTTCTTTTTATAAAAAAAATTTATTTCTCTGTAAATACAAATTCCAATATTAACAAACAATAATCCAGTGAAAAAATACTAGGCATTAACATTGAAAATGTTTTCGTAGTTTAATAAATAGAACTTTGGCATTCAAAATTCTAGCTGTAAATCTGTGCTTCTTTCTTGAACTTCTACTTTCGAGTGCTTTTCATCATTTTCCAGTGTTGGCTGAAGTCCTGGATGGTGCTAAGAAAAACATGACGCTGTTTCCATTGCAATGCCAGCTTGTCTTCCATGCTTCCTTTAGTGTGTGAAAGGTGCTCTTATTCTTTCCCCAGATATGCCAGTTCCTTTAAGGCCTCGTGCCTGTCTGGTTGGTGCTGGATGACCTTTGTCAAAGCCTCTTGGTGATTTTTCTGTATTCATTTTGCTTGAAGAATTTGCTTTTTGCACGTAGAGGATCCCCACCCCTCACCCCCCTGCCACCGCCCAACCAGGGATTGAACTCAGGCCCTTGCGTTTGCCAGGGAAGCACTTATTCTACTGAGCCATCTCCCCAGCCTCCTTCTCAGCAATTTTTTCATGTGCTCCTGCAATGCTTCATTCTTTTTCTTTGTAAATTTTTTCATAGGTTTCCATTTCCCTGAGATTCATGTCATACACCAGCCAAGTTTTGCCCAGCCAGGTTTTGTCACACTGGGGCAGTGTGCTTAGCACTAGCTATATGTTGGCACCAGCTGTATCCTTCTTGGGATCCAGAGTTGTGGCACTTAATGAAACTTACAGTGATAAGTTTTGATCACTTATAGTGATCGCAGATTAATTCTGTGATCATCTCCAGCACCAATTTCCATCAGTCAAGAAATCTTTCCTAGCCGGGCATGGTGGCGCATGCCTGTAATCCCAGCACTCGGGAGGCTGAGGCAGGAGGATTGTTGTGAGTTCGAGACCAGCCTGAGCTACAAAGTGAGCTTAAGGCCAGACTGAACTGCATAGTGAGACCCTGTCTCAAAAAGACAAAAAAAAAAAAGAAATCTTTCCTATGACTTCATCATCCGTTATGGCTCCCATCTGTGCCTTTTATTCTGATGTATGTTTTCTCCAATTCTGTTCGACATGCTATTGGAATTGCATTAAAATCTATGTAATGACTCTGGAAGTATGGCCATATTTAGCATATTGGTTGTTCCTACCCAAGAAAGAGCAAGGGATACCTTTCTATTTTCTGATATTCTCTTCAGTCTTCTTTTTCAGAGTACTGTAGTTTTCAGTGTAAAGGACTTTTAAATTCTTCATTAGATTGATTCCTAGGTATGTCTTTTTTTTTTTTGGATCCTACTTTGAAATACATTATTTCCCTAATTTTTCTCTCAACTAAGTTTGTTATTCGTGTACAGGAAAGCTATAGATTTTTGGATATTGATTTTGTATCCTACTACTAAAAAATGTAGCAATGTTTAGTGGAGTTTTTGGTGTCTCATATGTAGAGTATCATGTCACCTGCAAATAGTTTTACCTCTTTTTTCCTATCATTATTCCTTTTATTTCTTTCTCTTCTCTACTACAACAAAAGTTTCCAAGACTATGTTGAATAACAGTGGAGACAGTGAACATCCTTGTCTTGTTGTTGGTTTTGAAGTGAAAGCTTTCAGGTTTTGTCTATTTAATATTGGCTGCTGGTTGGTCTTAGATGGCTTTTATCAGATTGAAGACCATCTATTAAAATTCTCAAGGATATTATCATGAGTAGATGCTGGACTTTGTCAAAAGCTCTATCTGAGGGCCGCCCATAGCCCAGCGGATTAAAGTACCTGCTTAGGCAGCCGCTGGCCCTACCCTTGGGGCCTGCTGAGAGGAGCTTGAGAGTGGGCATGGCGGCACCTGTAATCCCAATGCTTGGGAGGCTGAAAACAGGAGGGTCCCTACAAGCCCGATCTTTGGCCAGGGAATTCCCAATTCCGAAAAAAAAAAAAAAAAAAAAAAAAAAAAGCCACACTCACACAAAAAACCGTGTTTTAGGGTTGAGGATATAGCTCAGTAGAATAAGCACTTGCCTGGCAAGTTCAAGGGTTTGAGTTCAATCCCTGCTTCTACCCCCTTCTCAAAACAAAGAGTATGTGTACTTTGGGGCCAGGGAGATGGCTCAGTGGAATAAGAGCTCTTCCCTGGCAAGCACAAGGGCCTGTGTTCAGTCTCCGGTTCTGCCAAAGGAAAAGAAAAGCCCGATCTGTGTAGTGAGACCCTGTAGTAAATACATTTAAAAACAAAGTTTTATCTGTATCTCGTGAGATGATCATATGGTTTTGGTCCTTAGCTCTGTTCGTGTGTGTTAGGGGCTTGCGGGTTAGCTCAGTTGCTTAAGCATCTGCTTGGGCAAACCCAGTCAGGTGTAGGGGACCATGGTTCTAGCCTGAGCTCCACATGCCTTACCAGACCTTCCCTCAAGGCAGCCTGAACCACCCCCACCACAAGAAAAAGTGTGCTATATTTATTGAGTGTATGTTACATTTAATGAATTAGGTTGAACTATGCCTATATCACTAGGATGAATCCCACTTGGTCATGGTGTGTAAATCTCTTGACGATTTGCTGCATTCTGTTTGCCAGCATCTCTTTGAGATTTTTTTGTGTCTCTGTTTATCAGGGAGATTGACCTGTAGTTAGTTCTCTTTCTTATTTGGGTCTTTCTCTGGTTTGGGTGTCAGGATAATAATGTTTGCTTACAGGAATGAATTTGGGAGTGTTGCTTCCAGTTTCCCTAAAGAGTTAAGAAGTAATGGTATTAGATCTGTCTTAAATTTCTTATAGAATGCAGCAGTAAGTCTGTCAGAGCATAAGCTTTTCTTTGTTGGAAGGTTTTTAATTACATCTTCAATTTCACTGATTGATACTGGCTCAGTTAGGATTTTTCAGGGCTTGAGGACATAGCTCAGTAGCAAAGGTGCCTGCCTGGCATGTGAAGATCCTGAATTCGATTCCCAGTACAAAAAAGTTTAATTAGAATTTTTCTGTCTTCTTGATTCAGCTTTAGTAATTCATATGTATGTAAGAATCTGTTCATTACTTCTGAGATGATCTGGATTTTTGTATAGTCAATTGTGATTTACCCTTTTCTTTCCTTATTGCTTGGATTTGAGTCTTGTTTTTTGAGATTTGATAAGGTCGATTTTTATCTAATGTTTTAAAGAAGTGACTCATTGATTCTTTATATTCCTAGTCTCTAGTGCATTAATTTCTTCTGTGATCTTTATGATTTCTTCAATCTGCTCTTCTTTTTCTAAAATTTGAGGTTCATTATTAAGTTGCTTCTTTGTGCTTGCTCTGTTTTCCTCATATGGGTGTTCACTGCAATAAATTTCCCTCTTAGTGGTGCTTCCATCGTGTGCCATACATTCTGGTATGTTCTATTGTTATTATCATTGAATTGCTAAAGCTATTTTCTTTAATTTCTGTGACTGTTTGTTTGTTCAAGAGGGTGTTATTTAATTTCTATCTGCTTATGAAGTTCTTGTGGTTTCTTTTGCCATTGATTTCCAATTTTATTGCATTCTGGTCTGATTATATGTATGGGATAATTTCAGTTTCTTTGCATTGACTTAAGCGTGTTTTGTGAGACAGTCTTTTGAGGAACATTCCATGTACAGCTGTGAAGGCATGTGTATCCTCATATTTTGGGGTAGAACACCATGTAGACATATCCTAAGTGTTTGTTCAAAAGTTTGATTGAATTCTAATACTTCTTTATTGACTTTTTGTCTAGTTCTATGTATGACATGGCATACTTAGATTCTCCCAATACAATTTTATTAGTACTTATGTAATTTTTTTTTTTTTTTGCAGACCCAGGGATTGTACTCAGGCCCTTGCACTTGCCAGGGAAGCACTTCTTCCACTGAGGCATCTCCCTAGCATATATATATATATATTTTTTTTTTTTTTCCTTATCCATTAATATTTATTTTTGTTTTTTGTTTAATATTTGCTTTATGTAGTTGGGTGCACTAGTGTCTGTTGCATATGTACTTATGATATCTCTTCCTCTTGGATTGTTCCCTTTAGTGACCTTTGTCTGTCTTAATCAGTGTTAGCTTGAAATTTGCTTTGACTGCAGATAGAATAGCTACCCCTGCTTTTATCTAGGTTTCTGTCACATATAGTATCATTTTCTCTCTCTCTGTCTCTCTCTCTTTCTTTCTTTCTTGTGATACTAGGGATCAAGCTCATCATCTTGCACTTGCCAGGCAGGCACTTATGCTACTGAGCTGTCTCCCTGGCCTGGTGTATTGGTTTCTATCCTTTGTCTTCTAGTCTGTGAATCTCTTTTTGAGTTAAATGTGTTTCTTGTATGCAGCATATTGTGGGTTCTTGCTTTTTGATCCATTTTGCCAGTCTGTCTTTTCATTGACGAAGTGACACCATTAACACTGATAATATAGCTGTTATGTATTTTCTTTGCTTTTTTCTGTTGTTGACTCTCACTTTTTTAAATTTTTATTTCATTGTTTGCCTGTCCAGTTAGATTCTTTCTGTTGAGATTCACGGAGTTGTAGTCCTTGTTATCTCTTTCCAGAATGTCCTTCAAAGCATTTTAGAATGTTGGTTTGGTGGTCATGAATTATCAGGCTCTTTGTCATGGAAATATTTTATTTTCCCATCAGTTTTGTAAGATAGTTTTGTGGGGATCATCAAGCTGGGTTGAAGGTTGTTTTCCTTAAGATCTTGAAATACTTCAGTCTAATTTACCCTTTAGTTAGGGTTTGTGCTGAGAAGTCATCTGTGACTGATAGACTTTCCCTTATAGGTGTTTTTAAATTTTTCTGGGCCAGCAAGATAGCTCAGCAGACTAAGCATCTACTTAGGTAAGCACAATGATCAAGGTTCAATCCCTGGCACCACATGCTGCAGCACCCCTGCCTGGGCACACTGAACTGGCCACAGAGTCCAGCGTAGTGGCACATGCTTGTAATCCCAGCCCTGCAGAGGCTGAAAACAGGAGGATTATTATGTCCAAGATGCATAGTGAGACCTTGTACAAAACAACAAAACATTCAAAAAAATAAAAATTTCCGTAACAGGCTTTAAAATTCTATTCTTGTGTTGAATTTTAGGAATCCTGACTATGATATGTCTGGCTGTGGATTATTTTTTGATGTGACTGAATCTTAAGTTATTCTTTGCCTCATATAGCATATGTTGGATTGATTTCTCATGGTCCCTTACTGTTTTTAAAAAATTATTTTTCATGATTCCTTGAATTGTATATCTGATATCTTATCCTCATATTAGCTTAATCTTCTCAGGATACTTTAAGTCAAATTTTTATTCTCCTGCTTTAATCTGCTTTATGGATTCCATTTCTTTCCTGTGACAAGCATTCGTGGCTTCTATAATTGTTTTTTCTTTTTTTTTTTTTTTTTCTTTTTCTTTTTTGCGGAACCAGGGATTGAACTCAGGCCCTTGCACTTGCCAGGGAAGTGCTTATTCCACTGAGCCATCCCCTGGCCCCTGTTTGTCCTTCCTTCTTCTCTAATTCCTGGGGTGATGCCTTACTCTAGTATGTAGAACTCTTCAGAAATGACTACTTCTCCAAGGTATCTTTCAGGTGTAGCTGGTTTGGGGATTTTGCATGTATTATGAGACCTACCTCTTCACTTGACCCAGCTCCTGGTGCTTTGGCACTGTGCCACAGTATGTTCTGTCACTCTTAGTGATTCTCAGTCTTGGAATAGCAGGAAGAATAGCTATGTAGAGCAGTTATGGCACTTCTGGCTAAAATGGTACCATCCCCAATAACAATAGCATGGATCACAGCCTACAAAATGACAGATTTAGGTAACCATTATTTATTGCTTTTAATGATATGAACTAGATTTGTGGTTATATTAAGAAAAAGAAAAAGTGAAACAAACCAGAAAAGTCTGTGTAGTATACAAGTCCTTAATATATCAGTTTTTTCCTTGGGTTAAAATTTAAAAGGGGGTAGGGAGAAAATAGAGAAGTAGAAGAAGAGATTAAAACTAAAGCTGGAGGACAAAGGGGCATCTTGCTAACTTTGGAAAACGGTACAGAGGACTAAAGGGAAAGAGAAAAGGAAGAGATGAAAAGAACAGAAGAGGAGTTGAGGAGAAAGCTTAGCAGCCTAAGTGCCTTCCTGGCAAGCACAAGCAGAACCAGGGATTCAATTCAGGCCCTTGGGTTTGCCAGGCAAACATTATTCTACTGAGCCATTTCCGTGGCCCCAAAGCACAAGGTCTTGAGTTTGATCCCCAGTCCCACAAAAATGAAGAAATAAGTAAACAAACTACAGCATACCAACAGTAAGAAAAAGCAAGAGAGAGAGAAAACAAAGTGCACTTCCAGATTTGTCTCTGCTGTCACTGTTAGCGAACATGTGGAGACAGAGTCCCAACCTGTGTTGATTTATCCCGGCAAGCCAGCAGTAGCTTTTTGGTAGGGTGGTAGATAATCTCAGTGAGCCTGCACATTCCGATTGAGACCAGACTCTTTCAGCCAGCAGCCTGAATCTGAGCTCTGCCTCCCTCTCCAAGATGGCTCCCAGCAGACACTGTCTCACTGGGGATGACAGCCCTCAGCACTCACCTCCAGCTAGTGTAGTCTTTCATGTCCACTGTTCCGCTCCACTACTGGTCTCTCCCTGGAGGCCTGTGGGATTGCCAACAGTCCCTGTGTGCGCACAGGTTTGCACTACGCTTGAGCAGTGAGTCCCATCTCGGAGAAAGTGACGCCAGCTACCTCCTTTATTGTTGACGTTTCTCCACCCTCTGTGGGCTTCACTTTGAGCTTCAGATCTTTCCTGGGTCCAAAGGACCCACTTCCCTCCTCTTCTTCCTCAGGCTGCTGTATTTCAGCATCTGGATGGCAACTCTGAGAGAGACTCTGCTACTTGCCACGCCACTCTGAACCCTTAAATGATGTATTTTCTCTCCTTTAACATGGTAATTTCAACGCAGAGTCCTGAGTTCAATCCCCAGTACTGCAGACTAATAATGATGATAATATGATAATTTCAATATTAAAAAAGACCACCTCCTCACTCAGTGATTACCTTTATACCTATGCCGTTGTATGTTCGTCTTCCTTTTTTTCTCTCTTTTCTTAAAACAGAATCGTTTCCTTGAATCAATAACAACTGTTTTTCCCTCCTTCCTTCTCTCCTTCCCTTTATTAGCTAGTTTTAGCCAACATTCTATTATTATATTATCCCTTATATTTTTACTCTTTAATTTTGCTTAAAATTTTAATTCTTTTTTACTTTGGATCCTATTACACATAACATGCATTTGTGTGTACTTTTTATGTTTTTCATTCTTAGCAATCATTATTTGTATTTGGCATAATTATTACATTCTGTGACAATTATATTCCATTTTGTCCTCTATGTACATTTGTTTTTACATCTTCAGTATACTGGTATTATTGGTAGTTTGCTGAGTTGTTTTTTCCCTGTGGGTTTCACTTTGTCCTCAAGTTGTTTCTTCAAGAAAGGATCATATGGGGTCAGGGACATAGTTCAGCAACATAAGCTACCTGTCTGGCAAGCTCAAGGTCCTGACTTTGATCCACTGTACCACAAAACATAATTAATTAAAATAAATTTCAAAGAGTTATATGACTAAGAGCTGAGATTTGCATATCATGTTGTCAATGTAAGAGTGTTTCTGAATTATGAGATCTTAGTTTCTTTTAGTATCTTAGAAGTATTTTCCTATTCTGATTCTCAGTGTCCAGTAGAGAACTACGAGGCTGATTTGATTTTTTGTTTGTTTTATTTTTCGGGACAATGTCTCGCTTTGTTGTTCAGGCTGGCATTGAACTCACTGTGTAGCCCAGGCTGACCTGAACTCATGTCAATCTTCCTACCTCAGCCTCCTGAATTCTGGGATTACACGAATGTGCCACAACACATATCCCTGATTTTATTGTTTTTTAGAAGCAATCTCCCTTTTTTTGTCTAGTTGTTAGAAATTGTTTTCAGCTGTTTACTACTAGATCTTTTTCTTAGTTGGACATTTTGGGTCAGTTTTATGTAGAATATGAAATTGCAAGTCATATTTTTAAAACATCTGTCACTTTTTCTTTTTAAAAATTTTCATCAAGTGTGCTCTTTACTGTGCCTTTTGTGGGTTTTTCTTTTGTTTTGTTTTATGTATTTGGTATAGACTCTCACAGTGCAGCTCAGACATAGCTGACCCTCCTGTTTTCAGCCTCCCCAGCACTGGGATTACAGGTGTCTTTTTCAGGTGTCTTTGCTTATGTCCTCCATACCATTTTGCGCCGATGAATTGATTCTTTAAAATATAACCCCATTTCCTGTGCCTCTCAGTAAAGTGCATGATTTAAGTAGTGTGAACTACCAGCCATGAGCGTTCCCAGGTCATATTACCATAGGACACTGCTTTGCCTTTTGAACTATCTTTTTTGAAATGTTAAAAATCAGAGAATTTGTGACAGTTATATAATTGGGGATTTTTGGTTTGATTTTGTTTTTTGAGCCAGGGTCTTGCTGTGTTATAGCAGGCTAGCCTCGAATTCATGGTGATCTTTCTGCCTCAACCTCCAGAGTTCTGAGCTTACAGGTGTATGGCACCATAACCAGCAAGTACTATTTTTAACTTCTGTACACTTGAAATGTTTCAAAGTAAGAATTAATTACAAAACTGCATGCTAGTCTTTTCCGAAACTGTCATTTGAGACCACGCCCCATTCTCAGGACCCTTTTTGTACCTTCTTTCTCTATTTCCTTCTCAGATTTCCTCCATTCATTTGGAGTTCTAAATATGGCACATGCCACTTAAAAGAGGACCCTTTCTTTCTAGGAGTAAAAATTATCTGTTCCTCATTAGGCTTCTTTACACTTTTTGTCATTCTCACATGCTCAGAGGTGGCTTTTTGCCTGGGTTCCACTAGCCCCAAGACCCTTGGGAATATTTATTTATTTATTTATTTATTTTTGTTTTGTATTTTAGGGACGGGTCTAGCTACTAGATCGCATGAACTCTGAAGCCTGCTTACAGATACTTTAATCTGCTGAGCTCTTTGGCCAGCCCAGGAATATTTATTGTATAATTTGGCATTTTTCTGGTTATTATTATATCCTAGTTTTAATGAAGATATATGCTTTTTTCTTTTTTTAGTGATCTCTCTTGTTCTGTACAGGTTCTAGGAAAAAGCTTGGAAACTTTGCAACTAAATTGTTGCTATCTTCCTTTTCAAACTTGAATTCTAGCTTTGAAAATTATTAAGAAATAATTTCTAAGTAACCTGTCGGTCAAATCACAAAAGAAATTTTAATTTGGGACCAAGGGGTAATTAGTAATCGTGTGTATCAGAACTGGTATAATCGTCTAAAGCAGTTCTTAGAATTAAACTTTAATTACATACAGCAAAAGAAGAGAAGCATCAGTGACCTGAGCAGTCATCTCAACAATTTAGAAAAATAGGAACATCAGATGCAAAAAGAATAGAAAGAATAAGAGATTAAAACAAATTAAATAAAAAACAAACTTTTCTCTATCATTTTTGGTAGGGAGATTTCAAAGATTTATAAGAAGGATAGTGACGTGATCATATTTGTTTTCCAGAAAGAGACCTCTGGCAGCAGTGTGGAAAATAGATAGAGGAGAAAAAACTAATCTGAGAAGCCAGTTAGGAGACTTTTCAATCACTAGTTCAGGTAAGAGACGGTGATGGTCTAATGTGGGATGGAGAGGAAGGAACATACTCCAAGGATTAAGCTGGAATAATAAATTTAAAAGCCATGTCCAGAAAAAAGAAAAAAAAACTTGGGTATACTTACTGGTACATGGAACCAATTTGAAACAAATAGAGTAGAAACTTTTGTTAGGTTCTTGAAGGAATTTCCTTGCAGTAAGTCAAAAGCTTAATGTCAGGCTTCATCCAAGGAAGAAGAAGCACTGGGAGGTACATAGATTTGGTTTGTGCAATTGTAGGTGGCAGGAATGCCAAGCTGTAATCCTTAGAGCAGGCATCAGGAAGGGGAAGCAAGAATTCTTGTTCACAACATGAGGATGTTATCTATAGGTACAATTTCTTTTCTGTCTCTCTTAAGGAAGTTTCAGCCCTGTTTTTAAGGTTAAATGATTGAATCAGGCCTATCTACATTGTACAGAATAATCTTCCTTATTTAAAGTCAGTTGATTGTGGAATTTAATTACTTCTACAAAATACCTTCGCTGCAACACATAAATTAGTGTTTGATTGAATAAATGGCAACTAGAAACCTAGCCAACTTAACAAAGAAAGCAATGCAAAACAAACAACAACAACAAAATACTTGGCCTAAAAATTACTGTGATTGTTTAGTGCTTGAAAAAACCTTCAGGTAGCTGGGGAGATGGCTCAGTAGAATAAGCGCTTGCCTGGCAAGTACAAGGGCCTGAGTTCAATCCCTGATTCCACCAAAAAAAAGGAAAAATTTTCAGGTGCAGTGACTGTGTGGTTTCCAAGAAGGGCATGTCCTCCAACAGATTCAGAGTATTATTCACTGTGAGATTTCTACTACTTATGACCATAATGCTGTCAACTGAATATAGGCCGTTTATCACCATGTATAGATAAATTATATGTTAATATGTCCAAAACTTGGGGGCAAGGAGTTGGCTCAGTAGAATAAACACTTGCCTGCCAAGCGCCATGGCCGGAGTTCAGTCCCTGGTTCCACAAAAAAAGAAAAATATCCAGAACTTGAGGATTCTGTGGAACATCTGGTTAGAGACATCTAGTGTGTGCTTGAAATTTCTTATAGTTGGAATAGACAAGATTGTTGATTCCATAGTATATAAATCACATTTGAAGCTAAACGTGGAAAAGTCTTCAAGAATATACTTATGTTAAACAGGAAAGAGGATGCTAAAACTATGGACAGTGCTTGTATATAAGGAGGAAAGAATGACTGAACAAGTAGTGATTATTACAGCGAGTATGAGAGACCAAGACAAGAAGTTTGTTCCAAAAATAAACCATTTTTCAGTTCAACAATGATAGTTATTTCAGTGTTATCAAAACCAAGCTAATGATATTAGTTTGTATTTTCTAATTTCTTTTCTTACATGTTTTAATCTACTATATATTACTTCCTTGAGAAGCAGTGTCTGATACACTTCTCTCTTGCCCATCCAGCTATCCCCCTAGATTGAGTTAAGCATTTCTCTTACATATTCCCATAGTTTTTTTAAGTCTGAAAAGTCACAAGTATTATAGAAGTAATGATATCTTGGTTGAGCTTTAATAACAGCAAATAAGAATTTGGGTTGAGCAGCAAGTACCAGGAATGATTATTTTTCAAATGCCTTTGTACTTTATTGAAAGACATAAGATAAAAACCAGAGTGAATTGAATATGTTAGGCATGTTGAGAAATGCTGTGATGCCAGTTCTTCCAAAGTTAATCTAAAATGTAATTTTAATTAGAATCTTAGCAAGATCTGTCATGAAACTTAATAAGTTAATACTAAGATTTATGTGGAAGCAAAAATGTCCAAGAAGAGCCAGTACAATTTTAAAGAAGGTTGAATTGCCTTTTTATAAAATTATAACACTTACACTACAGTGCTTTAAATGTAGGGACAGATAATGAAACAAAAAGAGAACCTAGAAACAAAGCCTCATATATATTTATGGAAACCGTAAAAGTCTGACATGGCATTTCAGTCACTGGGGAAAGACTAAAACACATTAAGTTACATTTATTTACTTATTAACCATTTGAAGAAACAATTGGCTTCTTTCTGCATTTTACACAAGATTTATGTGAAAAGAAAACTTTGACAGGGGCTGGGGAGATGGCTCAGTAGAATAAATGCTTCCCCGCTAAGTATAAGGGTCTGAATTCAAACCTCGGTTCCAGAAAAAAAAAAAACAACCTGGCAAAACAAATTTTTTTTGACATTATTTTAGGGGGCGAAAAAAAAAAAAACCAATATTTTAACACTGAACAAAATAGAGTATACACCATAAAGCAAAGTCCTGATAAATTTGATTGCATCAAAATTTAAAACTCATATCATGCAGAAGATACTATAAGCAAAGTTGAAATAGTACGTAAATGTTTGAAGCTACTATGACTAAGAGCCTTATAAAATATAAAGGTAGATGAGATAGAAAAATAGTTCTCAAAAGAGGAAACTCAGGCCCAATAAACATATAAAAAGATTTTCAAGTTCGTTAATAATCAGGAAATTACAAATAAATCAATAAAGAACAATTTGCACCCATTAGATATACAAAATTAAAAAGTCTTATATAATACCAAATGTCGGTGTGGAGGAACTAAAAGGATCTCACACATTGTTGATAAAAGTGTGAGTAGCCAGATATGGTGGCACATACTATAATCCCAGCACTTGAGAGGCTGAGGCATGGATTGCAATTGTGAATCTTGCACTGAGCTATATCCCTAACCCCCCTCCCTTTTTTTTTTTTTTTTTTTAAACATGAAAATCCAACTTTCTGGGGCCAGGGCAATGGCTCCCTAGAATAAGCTAAGCGCTTGCAAGGGCCTGAGTTCAATCCCCAGTTCTGCAAAAAACAAAAAAAAATCCAACTTCATTGAACATAGGACTAGATGAATTTTCAAGTTAATTATTTTTACTTTGTTAGTAGTTTTGAAATTATCTGATCCATGGTAGAACTTACCATGTGTGGTACTGCATAAAGAACTTACCATGTGTGTTACTGCAATTCTGTATTTATAAACAAATATATTTAAATCTACATAGCGATACTTGTGATTGGATTAGAGCCTAGTAATCCTTCTTTTCCAGCCCTTTTGAAACAGAATCTGGATAAATTGGCCTAAAACTTTTGATCTTCCTGTCTCAGCCTCCCAGATAGCTGGAATTATAGGTGTGTTCCACCATTCCCCACTAGCATGCTGTTTCTGTTTGACAGATGGAATGTGCTCTCTGAGGAAAAAAATTTATTTTGGAGTTCTTCCCAGATATCCTTATGCTTCCTCCCATTGTTTTGTTTTGTTCTCTATCTTGTATTTGGAGAATTTCCTCAAATATATAGTATCCTTGATTAGTACTCATGTTTGAATGGGAGACAAGCATACTGACTAGAAGTTCTGAACGCATGCGTAAGGCTTGTTCACTCCAAATTTATTATAGGATAGTTTTAGTAGTCTGAGGTTCAAGAATGGACACATTAGAATCCTTAGGTTTCCCTTAGGTCTCTCTTCTTGCCCGCTCATATTGCCTAAAGATTAGTCTTCCAAACTCCTGCTCAAGGGTAATAGTATATAGCTTCTAGAAGTTAAAAATTCTGGCTAGGGAAGTTTTGCATCAGCATTTAATGTCTTTACAGTTATTTCATTCTCTTGTTTATTGTATAGTCTTGTGCCCCTTACTATGCCAGGTATCCTTGCAGAGAGCCTTTGTTTTATCTTTTTCAGAAATCCTTAGAAATAGCTCAGTGGATTAAAGCACCTGCAAGCAGGCACAGGGGCCAGGGGTTCGCCCCCTGGGCATGCTGTGCCGGCCCACTCCCAGAGCATGCTGAGACAGCAGTTGAGACTGGGTATGGTGGCACATGCCTGTAATCCCAGCTCATGGGAGGCTGTAAACAGGCGGATCACGATGAGTCCAATCTAATAGTGAGACCCTAAAATACAAAAAAAGAAAGAAAGAAAGCCTTAGATTTGTGCAAGGAAGAACAGGCAGCTGATCAATGGTGTTTAATCAGGGCATCTAGAATTCTACCTGCTTCTCTACTTTCCCCAATTTCTCACCTTCGTCATCCTTTCAACCCTAGTTTTGGCCATACCACGTATTTCTGCTGGTGTATTTTGAGGACTTGATAATATAAATGCAGTTGGTTGTTACACCTTTCCCAACATAGCTGGTTTATTTTCTTGAATGCCACTGCTTTTCGTCTTCCAAAATGTTGATGTACTAAGCTAGGCACGGTGCTGCATGCCTGTAATCCCAGTCAGTACTCAGAAGACTAAGCAGAGTAATCACTGAGAATTTAAGGCCAGCTTGGGCTACAGAGCAAGACCTTATCTCAAACAGACAAAAACAAGTTGATACCCTTTGTGCTTTGTTCTCATTTCTTTCCTTGTTTATATTTTTTTAAAACAGTAATTCCTTACCATATTTATAGTAGAATTTGGGAAAAGGTTGAAATGAAATGCTGATGGTTATCAGCTATCTGAACCTAGATTCTGTGTTTAAATTCCAACTCATAAATAAATCTGTGGTATAGGAGGTACAGTACTTACTAAATATTTGAATAGATAATTCTCATTTTACATTTGAATTGTCTTTCACTGCATATCAAATTACCACAAAACTTAAAGACTCAAAATGATCAGTACTATCCACATAGTGTGAGTCAGGAATTCAGGAGTGACTTAGCTCTTTAGTTCAGGCTCAGGGCTTTTCAGAAGTTCCATCCTCTGAAGGATGGCAGGTCCAAAGGCAGGATGAGTCACTCAAATGGTAGCAAGTTAGTTTTGACAGCATCAGCTCCTTGCCATGTTCCCTTCCACAAGGCTAAGTAAGCGTCCTCACAGTGTTGTGGCTGGCTTTCTTCAGCATAATCCATAAGAGATCAAAGCAGAAGCTGTAATAATATGCAGACCAAGCATTGAAAGTCACATCCCTTATCCTCATATCCTGCTGGTTACACAGATCAGTTATATTTAGTATGGGAGGAGACTGCATACAACTATGAATCCCATAAGTCAAGCTTTGTTTGTTTTTGTTTTAGTTTTTGTTTTTGTCCCCCCCCCCCCTTGGAACTGGAGATGGAACTCAGGCCCTTGTGCTTGCCAGGAAAGCCCTTATTCCGCTGAGCCATCTCCCTGGCCCCCAACTCAAGGTTTTCTTGGGACTATATTAGAAACTAATAATCATAGTTTCTTTCTTAAGCTAGAAAAAGAGCAAACTAAACTCAAAAGAAGTAGAAGATAAGAAATAAAGATGTAAAGAAAGTGGGGGATGATAAAGTTGTGAACCAGATGTTGGGGTATACCCCTATAATCCCAGCTTCTCAGAAAATTGGGATGGGAGATCAGAAATTGAAGGCCTGCTTGAGCAACTTAATGAAATACCATCTCTTAATAAATAAAAAGGACTGAAGATACAAGCTCAGCACTCCAAGGTTCAATCCCCAGTGCCAAAGAGAACAACAGGGAGAGAAAGCCTCCCAAAAAGGAGGGCAGGGCCAGGGAGATGACTCAGTAGAATGAGTGCTTCCCTGGCAAGCGCGAGGGTCTGAGTTCAATTCCTGGTTCCACCAAAGAAACAAACAAAAAAAAAACCTATGCAAGTGCTTGCACTGCCAAGCTCTTTAAAGCCGGGCATGGTGGCGCATGACTGTAATCCCAGCACTCGGGAGGCTGAGGCAGGAGGATTGTTGTGAGTTCGAGACCAGCCTGAGCTACAAAGTGAGCTTAAAGCCAGCCTGAACTGCATAGCGAGACCCTGTCTCAAAAAAGACAAAAGAAAAAAAAAACCAAAAAGGAGGGCAAAAATTAATTTAAAAGTCAAGGAAGCCAACTCTAGGCTCTTAAAAAAGTTCTGTGCTTGTTGTTTTTGATAGTGGTATTTATTTTTTGTCTATTTGAGACAGGTTTTGCTATGCAATTCAGGCTATCCTTGAACTCACCATGTAGCCCAGGCTGGCCTCAAATTTAGTGATTTTCCTGCCTCAGCCACCCTAGTGGTAAGAAACTCCTAAAACTCCTTCTATCACACTTGGCTCTAAAGCCTTTTTTTTTTTTTTTTTTTTTTTTTTTTTTTTTTTTTTTTTTTTTTTTTTTTTTGTAATGTATTTTAGCATAGGATCTACAGGGCCTCACTACACAGAATGGACTCTTAGTTATCCTGCTGTTTTTCAGCCTCCCAAGAGCTGGGATTATAGGCCTGTGCCACCACACCCAGTCTGAGTGTGGAGGCCAGCACTGAATGTTGTCCCTGGGTCTGCCTAAACAGGCACTTTCATCCACTGAGCTATGTGGCCAGCCCTTTAAAACCTTCTTGATTAAAACTCACAAAAAAATAAAATAAAACTTCTCACAAGACTGACCACCAAGCCACTCATGGTAGCACATGACTATAATTTCAGCATTATGGGAGGCTCAGGAAGGAAAATGGCAAGTTCAAGTTCATCCCAGGCAATTTAGCCACTTAGCAAAACTCTGGCTCGATAAAAGTAAGCCAAGAGGGTTGGGACTGTCAGTATGCAATTCCCTAGTACCTCCACCAAAAAACAAGATTAATCTAGAAAAATACAACAGATTACTGGTATCAGGAATGAAAGAAACGCTATCACTAAATACCTTTGGAATTGATTATTGTGTTAAAGTCAGTGTTACGGATAACTTGGTGCCAATTTATTTGAAAACTTTGAAGCATTGCTTTGAAAGTGACAGCTTTACCAAAACTAATTTGAAGAAAGAAATCTGAGTACCCTGATCAAAGTAATTGAATTTATAACCCCTTCTCACATAGAAAACTTCAGTTCCAAATGATACCATTAGCAAATTTTTGTTTGTTTGTATGTGAAGGCCAATCTTTATTAGTACATATTGGTTGTGTAGACCGCCAAGTTTCATTTGGGCAGAGTGGTACAAGCGCATAACATACTTGAATCATCCTCCCATTGCCGCTCGTGCCCCACCTACCGCCTAGTTTCATTCACAAGCATTGATGAGGATGTGTAGAAACTAGAAATGATGGCAATATAAAATGATACAGCCACTTTGAATATTAATATGACAGTTTTCTTTTAAAATAAAATGTTTTTCAAAAAAGAAATGTTTCCATATGATTTGCTGAATCCTTTCCCAGGTTTTTGTCCAAGAATATAATAGTTGTCCATTCAATGATTTGTTCATACATGTTTTTACTAATTAGAAGCTATAAAACAACCTACATGGCCAATAAGACATGAGTGGAAAAAGACACTGTGATATATTCATTCAGTGGGATGATATTAAGCTTCCCCTCTCCCCAGACAGGATATCACTTTGCAGTTCAAGATAACATGATTCACTTTGTATCTCAGGCTGGCTTGAAATTCATTCATTCACTGATTTTATTTTTATTTATTTATTTATTTATTTAGGGCAAAGCCAGGGATTGAACTCAGGCCCTTGCGCTTGCCAGGGAAGTGCTTGTTCCACTGAGCCATCTCTCTGGCCCCTGGCCTCAAATTCATAATAATCCTCCTGCCTCAACCTCCCTAGTGCTGCAATCACAGGCATGCACCACCATACCTAGCTTGTTTGGCAATGTAAAAGGAAAAAAAAACTGCTGATTTATGAAACAGTAGGAGCAAACCTCAACTAATTAAGGTGTGTAGAAGAAGCCAAGCACAGAATGCCCTGTACGGTGTAATTCCATTTACATGAAGTTCAGAATCAGTTATTTATTAGGAAAGTAATCAGATGGATGGTTCCCTAGGGTAGACATGGAAGAGACTAATTATAAGAACATTTTCCGAGATGATAGAAGTGTTCTGTCTTAGGACCAGAGAGATGGTTCAGTAGAATAAGCACCTGCCTGTGAAGTGCAGGGTCCTGAGTTCAATCCCCGGTACTGCCAAAGATGAAAGTGTTCTGTCTTAATTCAGGAGGCAATAACATATATATATATATATATATATATATATATATATATATATATATATATATATATATATAAAGAAATAGATAGATCTTATCTACCTATCTATCTATATGTAATATTGAAATTTACACTTAACTGTATTTTACTATAGATAAAGTATATTTCAGGGGTTTTTGATTTTTTATTTTTTTTTCCCCCAGAAAGAAGATTAACTGCATACCCATTAGAATTGCTAAATTTTTTTTCTGTTTGGCAGAACCAGGAATTGAACTCAGATCCTTATGCTTGCCAGGAATGCGCTTATTCCACTGAGCCATCTCCACGGTACCCAGAGTTGCTAAATTTAAGGCTGGCAATACTAACAGTTGATGAGAATTCAGCACAGCATTGACTCCTATACATTGCTTGTGAGGCAGATGTTGTTACCACTATGGTAGTTAGGCATTTCCAGTTCCATGATATTTAGCAACTAGGGAAAGTAAACAGGCATATGAGTATTCATTTATGTTATAAGTCCATAAAGAAAGGTTAGTATTATGTAAGTTGGATTTTGATTACCTTTAGAGAAGAGGAATTTAAGATTGGAAAGGAGTTATGGAAGATCCTTTTGGTATACCAGCAATATTTAGTTTTTGTTCTGAATAGTGATTGCATGGCTATTCACTCCATACTAATTTGACTCATTTCATTTTATGCACTTTTGTAAATATATGACTTTTTTAATATATAAGGTTTTTAAATAAAATTAGAAAAAAATAATCTTTTAAACTATCAGTGAATAAATGTCTCGTAAGTGTCCCATATAGTTGATGATACAGGAAATACATAGGTGTATCTTTGTAGCAGATTGTGTTCACTAATTAATGCCATGAAAAGTCAGTTTGAGGGCCAGCCAAATAGCTCAGCAGATTAAAGCGCCTCCAGAGCACGCTGAGTAATTGAGACTGGGCTTGGTGGCACAGCCTGTAATCCCATCTCTTTGGGAAGCTGAACACAGGCAGATGACTAGGAGTTTGACCTACATAGTGAGACTCTACTGATCCTGTAGACCCTTACTAAAATCAAAAAAACAGAAGTCATTGTGACCAGCTGAGGTGTCACACAACTCTAATCCCTGCATTTTCAGGAGGCTAACGCAGGAGCATTGAAAGTTTCAATTCATACTGGGCAATTTAGTTACAGCAAGAAATTTAAAAATTCAAAGTGGACAGTGGCGGAAGGGATGGGGGGGGGTAGGTGGCGGTGGGGAAGATGGCGTACCAGAGCCTGCGACTGGAGTACTTACAGATACCACCGATCAGCCGCGCCTACACCACCGCCTGCGTCCTCACCACCGCGGCTGTGCAGTTGGAATTGATCACACCTTTTCAGTTGTACTTCAATCCTGAATTAATTTTTAAACACTTTCAAATATGGAGATTAATCACAAATTTCTTATTTTTGGGGCCAGTTGGATTTAATTTTTTATTTAACATGATTTTTCTATATCGTTACTGTCGAATGCTAGAAGAAGGCTCTTTCCGAGGTCGGACAGCAGACTTTGTATTTATGTTCCTTTTTGGTGGATTTTTAATGACTCTTTTTGGTTTTTTTGTGAGCTTAGTTTTCTTGGGCCAGGCCTTTACAATAATGCTCGTCTACGTGTGGAGCCGAAGGAACCCATACGTTCGCATGAACTTCTTTGGCCTTCTCAACTTCCAAGCCCCCTTCCTGCCCTGGGTGCTCATGGGGTTTTCCTTATTGTTGGGGAACTCAATCATTGTGGACCTCTTGGGTATTGCAGTTGGGCACATATATTTTTTCTTGGAAGATGTATTTCCCAGTCAACCTGGTGGAATAAGAATTCTGAAAACACCATCTATTTTGAGGACTATTTTTGATACACCAGATGAGGATCCAAATTACAATCCACTACCTGAAGAACGGCCCGGAGGCTTTGCCTGGTGTGAGGGCCAGCGCCTTGGAGGTTAAAGCATCTGCCAATAATGAGACCCAGCTGGAAGAACTCTGAACTACCCATTGGGATTCCTTTATCCTCTGTTGCAAAAGTATGCATCCTTTTAACAGCTTGACAGATTTCAACTCCAGAAGCACTTTACAGAATGGTACATTGACTATTCCAGAAGATATTTCCAGCATTTTGCCAGTGGTTCCTCACTACACTGGTACTGAAAGTGTAACCCCTTGGAGCCAAAAAACTGGAGAAACAGTTATGCTGCCTCCTAACAAGTACATGAATACTTCTGATGGCATAAGGCAGGCCTCTTTCTGATAGATGAGGCCATGGTGTAATGGAAGTTTCAGAGAAGACAAAATAAAACCGAATTCCATCTCTGTTTCCATGTAAAAAAATAAATAAATAAAATAAATAAAATAAAAATAAAAATTCAAAGTGGGCACTGAGAATAGAAGTTTGTACTAATATTGTTTACACATGAAAAAAAATTCAAAGGGGAGGAGGAACACTAAAGCTTTGTGTGAATATTTTAAATACTTTGCTGCAAAACACGTGCACGCACGCGCATATACACATATTATGTAGCAAATGATCCTTTTTTCCTCAATTTTGAGAATTGAACCTAGCTTTCTTTTTCTCAGTGGGGAGGCCTTTGTTAATGATAGGCAAGCACTGTGTCACTGAATTAAATCCCCAGTTCTTTTCTTCGTAGTTTTTAATTGAAATTTTAGTGTTTTTCAATTTCTCTCTTTGGGGCCAGGGAGATGGCTCAGTGGAATAAGCGCTTCCCTGGCAAGCACAAGAGTGTGAGTTTAATCCTTGGGTCCACAAAAAGAAAAAGTATTTTTTTGTGTGTCCAGCTCAGCCCACCCTGGGGGCAGACTGATAGTGCATGTGGTGCTGGGGATTGAACACTGCACACTTACCTAAGATTGGCACTTTAGACAGCTAAGCTGTATTGCCAGCTCTCAATTTTTTTTTTCTTTTTTTTTTTTTTTTTTAATGTTCAACATCTCATGAAATTGTCCAGGCTGGCCTTGAATTTGCAATTCTCTTGCCTCAGCACTTCTTATAGCTGGATGATAGGTTTATACCTCCACACCTAAAAAATTACTTCCATAATTTCTATTCTTTTGGCTTCAGAGCTATAGGAGTAAGTATAAAATTAGGGTAGGTGTTAGCCATAGCAAGTACGTCTTAGCTTACCAGCATTGACTATATAGCATCAAAGTGTATAACTACAGTAATTTATTTTCCAGAATGCAACATAGTCTACTACTCTCTGCTATACTATTACTCATTTTGACCTGGAAGTTTTAGTTATGTGTATTCCCATTTATTGTAAATATCACAATATTATTTCCTTTTCACATGTTAATTTCTAGTGTATACAATAGAGAAAGTTTTAGTTTTTTAGCACAGTAAAAAAAGCAGTCCTAATCTCATTTTCATGGAACATTCTCTTGTATAACCTCTTGAAGGAGTTAGTTTATATTGCATGTGATTCTGCCTGAAATTAAGACATCAGCAGATTAGTGACAAATGGCATGAGCTGCCAGTTCTTCACCAGTGAGGAAAGAGCTGTATAGAACTGGTGCCATGTTTCAGGCACAGGTAGGAACCTTGCATGGGTTTTCCCAATGCCACGAGAGGTAGATTTCTAACAGATGAATGTGTGGAAGCTCAGTGAAGTCATACCTTACTTAATATTGGGCTAGAATTAAAATCAGTCTGTTGGGGCCACAGAGATGGCTCAGCAGAATAAGCGCTTACCTGGCACTTATTCCAAGGGCCTGAGTTCAATCCCCAATTCCACAAAGAAAAAAAAAAGATCAGTGTGTTTGATTTCCAAACTTCTATTTCATCATTGTAAAACTTCTACCTATAAAAAGAAATCTGGTTAAAAAAAGTTAGAGAGGAGCCAGGGAGATGGCTCAGTGGAATAAGCATCAGTGGAATAAGCACCTAGTAGGCATAAGGCTCTAGCACCAAAACTAAATGTATAAATACAAAGAAAAGTAATAAGTAGAAAAGTTACAGACTAAATTTCTGACCCACTCAATTTTTATCAATTATTAATAGATCTACTAAACTATATGAATTTTGGCCAACCAAATAGCTCAGCAGATTAAAGCACCTGCAAGCAGACATAGGGGCCAGGGTTCGATTCCCAGGTCTGCTGGCCCCGCCCCCTGGGTTCATTGAGACTGGGCATGGTGGCACAGCCTTGTAATCCCAGCTCTTGGGAAGCTGTAAACAGGGGTATCACTAAGAGTCCAATCTAGTAGTGAGACCCCAGACACCCCCTGTAGGCCCTTCCCTATAATACAAAAAGAAGAAATACACACACACACACAAACACACACACACAC
>PVKA01012646.1:42422-57346 GCA_004027165.1 Ctenomys sociabilis | reverse complement strand
GGTATTCTATTGGTGTTAGAGAAGCTGTATTTGGAGAAGTCTTCTTTTTTTGGTTTTTTTTTTTTTTGTGTGTGTGTTTTAGCAAGGATCTACAAGGTGTTCATGGTTTCACTTCTAGATGGGACTTGTAGTGATCCGTCTGTGTACAGCCTCCAAACAGCTGGGATTACAGGGGCATGCCACCACTCCCAGTCTTAGTTGCCATTCTTAGCATGCCCCAGGTGCAGGGCCAGCATGGTAGGCCTGGGAATCAAAACCCCTGCCCCCACATCTGCTTGTAGGCTTTTCAAACAGCTAAGCTATTTGGCTAGCCCTTTGTATTTGGAGAAGCCTTTAAAGGACCGTTTTATACTTGATGCCAGTCCAAGGATTGTAGGTACTTGAATCCAGCAAAATAATCCACTATAGTCCAATAGTACTGCTTGTTTATTAAATAGCAAACTTAGCTAAAGCTTTTAATAGCATACAGTCATTTCAAGTTAGGGAAAGAGTCATTAGAGCGTGCACCTGTGACTCTGAAAGTCAGCAGTGCCTGAATCTGCAAGCTGTGTATTAAATGAACAGGCATATATTCTATATGGTTCTTGACTAGAAACAATAGATTAGTAAGGATTGTAACAACAGGATAACATGTGTTCAAATCCCTGTGATTCTTTTATATATTTATAGCAACTTGCACATGCCTTGAAATTCTCTTTAAGGTTTTATTGTACCCTTTTCTAAATGGAGACGGAAATGTCATCTACCCTTTATATTTATTGCACTAAAAGCACTAAACAAGGCTTCATTCACATTAAATAGTCAACAAATATGAGCTACTTTTGTTTTCACTAATTTATTATTCATAGGAAAACTAAAATAATTAGAATGGAATCAACAGAGTGCAGAACAGAAAGTATGCTAAAATGGTACTAGGAGAGCTAACAGCTGAAATAAATAAGTGATATGAGACAAACAAATGAATAAAAATTAAGTACTCTGGAAAACAGAAGAAAGTTCTTGTCAGTGGAATGGGCAGGGATAGCTTTTCTGAGAACTCCAAATGAATTTGCAAATGCTTTTAAGTGGAGTAAACATGTACTTAGAGTGTGTATCTTACAATGTCTTTGGGGACAGGAAAACTTGGAAATTTTAGATTTTCTTATTTAGGACTCTGAGGCACATCCCACTGGACTATGCCTTGGAAACAGAAGGAGGATGGTGCCAAGGCAGGTGCCATGTGGGAAGTAATCTTGGTTCTATGAGATGAAAACATCTTTTTTAATACTATCCAATGCTCAGATACAGATCAATGTACAGGTATAAAATTACAGAATAAGGATCAAGCTGCCTCTGTTTTCTTACATTTAATTAATATTTTAATATTTTTCTTTCTACTAAATTTACTTTCTATTAAATTTTCTATTAAATTTTCTAAACATCCTTTACTCATCCTGAAATGATACAGTTTTAAAAATATTAATCATGAGCTTTATAGTATTTTTTGTTAATAGATGTTCAAAAGGGGCTTGTAAGGCTTTAGACAGTGAATAATTTATTCTGTGTAATCCACATATCTGTCAAACACTTAACAACCTTATTATATCTATCATAAAATAATACACAAATGAATGGTAGTTGCTATATTCCAATAAAACTACTATAGAAAAGAAATGAATTTGATTTGCATCTGTAGACTTTATTTTGCTAATCTATAAAATTAGCTAATTATATAGATATATAATATGCTATATATACATATATATATATATATATATGTCATATGGATAGTTTTTATTTTTCATGTAGAAATTTTATGGTAAGCCTAACCTTTACACAGTATTTATCCTTGATAAGTTTCTGTTACTAAATTTATATACTCTAGCATTATTTAACTTTATTAAAGTTTAAGACTTCATGGGATATAGGCTGATTCAGCCAATCTAGACCTAGACACAGAATTATGAAAAGTAGAGAGTTTCTCACTCTGTACTGCTTATGAGATAACAAGTTAACTTACCTGTCTTATTGCTGTGGCAAAAGAAACAAGACTCTTGGGTTAGAGATAACGAACATCATTATTCGTGGTGCAGTGGTTATTTGGAGTGTCACCATACTTGTGTGTAATTTCCTGGTTTGTAAGTCTTATGGAGGGTATGGCTGGACCCTTAGATGTTGTCCATACAGTTATAGTGAAGAGATGCCCTGGAGTTTAGAGAACCCAAACATTTTACAATTGGAAGTAAACATACTTGATGAGACAGAGAGACAGAGACAGAGACAGACAGACAGAAAGAACTCCCTCATTCAGCTATTTTCTATAGAAGTACAATTTAAAAAATTTCCCAATAAGAAATGCTGGAACGTAAGTGACCTATGGAAAACTGGTTCTAAATGATGCCCTTTTCACTAAATACCAAACTGCTCAAAATCTCTCTGAGTCTCATGGGATGTTGATAAATTGGTCCATAGCACATTCTAGTTGAAGAGTCACATAATATTTGGGTGTTTTTCCTTGAATTCTTTAGAATGGTGTCTTGGTTACTTTTCTCTCACTGCTGAATCAAAATACTAGACACCCAAAGTTAAGAAAGGAAAAATTTAGCTCACACCTAATGCAGGTTTCAGTCCATACTCAGCTGGTTCCAAGGCAGAGTGGCACAAGGCAGATGACAGCCATTCATGGCCATGGAAAACAGCAAAGAGCGAAGAAAGGAGCAGCAGCTGTGGTGCTTAGCAAGCCTCTCTCCCCTCCTAATATTGTATGAAGACTATCCACCAAGAGTGGGTGATAGACTCACCCATAACTTACCTGGGTATTGGATCATGAATTAATATAAACTCTAGAAGCTTCCCAGTAACCTCATAACTGCATGAGGATTTGGGGGGACAAGTAGACATAATCTATAACAAATGGTCAAGTCTGTCATTGACACATGGAATATATATACATATATATATAATTTATAAATGTGCCTTATTACTGAGAATTACAAAATTTGTTGCTTTGGATTTGATCCCTAATTATCTTGTCTAAACTCATGCTAGTGTCACTGCAGATCATCTTCCAAAAATAACCCAGTCTTTTAAAAAAGTACACACAGCCTCCTTTTACTTTTTAAAAATAAAGTCATCCTTTTGATCATTAACCTTAATACATTTTAATGTAGTTATATCCTAAGATCCTGCTAAGTCATATAGGAATGTTGGCCTCACTTCCTCTTTTCCAACACTAAATAATATTCAGTTGTTCTATTATTTCACACAAAGGGGAAATGTTTTCTTTTTGAAAAAACTGATTGGCATGTGCTTGCCATACATACTGATTATATTCCCCCGGGGACTGGGTAACCATACATAACGCACTTGCTCTTTTGTCCCTTCCTCGCCCACTTCTGTTCCGTCCATATATAAGATTGTATGCTTACTCTTTCAGCAATATTTCTGTGTCACATCAAACAACAATGTTTTTACCCCAGTTTAGAGTGTGTGCTGCAACACTTAATAACTCAGATAAAAAAGCTTATTTAAGATGTGTGCTGAGGATACAAAGCAGAGATAAGTGTGTTCAAGGGATTGGATGCAGTCCTGGAAGATGCTCTTAACTTTGTGATATTTTTGGTCACCATATGTAAAACTTATAGGGCTGAAAGGTGTATTTAGAACAACCAACTTATTTAATTTTGGCATTTCCCCCTCATCTTACCAGTCTAGCTCTTCCTTCTCCAAATTTAGAGTATATATATATATATATATATATATATATATATATATATATATATATATATATATCATAGCAGCAATAGAATAAATTAGGAGTTATCAGCCTGTATAACTCCTTCTTTCAAATTATTCCTTTTGATTTATTCATAATATATGACCAGTATTTTATTACACACTCTACCTGCTCTAAGCATTCAGAAATTCCTGGGCTTTCCCTAATGATTTGGAAGCAAAAACATCTACTGATCCCTCCCTCACACATTTCCAGCCTTAGTGCACAAAGGAAGGGCCAGCCAAATAGCTCAGTGAGTTAAAGCGTCTGCAAGCAGGTCCTGGGGCCAGGGGTTTGACCCTTGGGCCTGCTGTTCTGGCCCCATCTCTGAGTATGATGAGATGGCAATTGAGACTAGGCATGGTGGCATGCACCTGTAATCCCAGCTCTTGGAAGGCTGTAAACAGGTAGATCACTATGACTGAGATCTAGTAGTGAGACCCTGAACACTTTGCAGACCCTTCCCTAAAATAAATACAATAAATAAATACATAAATAATACTAAAGTTATACAAAGGAATATTGTACTGGTTGATGCATTGTGCCAAGTTGAGAAGTTTGAAAGTTCAATTAAGCAACTCGGCAGAGTGCCAGCACTGTTGGTTTGTAGACAGCCTCATCCTGCACAAGAGGAGGGCATGGGCAGTGTGTGAGCTCTACCCCCACCCCAGGTAGCTTGCTTATGCCACAAGGAGGGGAGACGGGCTGGTTAGGAGCCGCAGCTGCTGTCTTTCCCTCTGCTAGTCCTCGTATACTGCTGCTCTCTGCCATGTGCCCCTCTGCCTGGGAGCCAGCCAAGTACAGACTGAAACCTCCACAAACTGTGAGCTAAATAAACCTGGCCTTCCTTCATTTTGAGTGTTGGGTATTTTGTCCCAGCAAGAGTCAAAAGTAACTGAGACACATATTTAGACTACTCACAGAAACCTGAAGTAGTCTAAGGCAACAGATTTATACAAAATAAGTTCTGACTCAGTGCCGCTGTTTAATACAATAAAGCATAAAACTTCCTAGGAGGATCTAATACAAGTTATTTTTGGGGAGAAAGAGTGAGTATTCTTTTGCAATTTCCTAGGAAACTTCCCTCAGACCCTTGCTTCCCACCGCCCTAACACATACAATTTAATCCAGTTATATTTGGCAAGATGGAAAGGCTTGTTCACATGAAAGGTGAGTGACCACTGACAAGAATTACTACCACATTCTCTTTTGATATCCTAGCAATTAAGATTCAACAATCCTACAAGCATTTCTAAATCAATAACTAATTCATTATAAGGTATTTGTCTAGTCATTAGTTTTTATGTATTATCTTGCTATAGATTATCTACACCTTCTCCACTGTAGCTTACCATCTGAATTTTAAATGTAACAGTTGATGAAATATTATAAGAAAAGGTAAGCATGAAATTAATAGAGACTAGAGATGAAAGAGGAAGTTATAGTTTGAGCTGTGCTATGTAAAATTTTCCAAATATATTTTATACAAACAAAAGCAGGAAGAACATTTTTACCTAAGCAAGATGAGTTAAGGTATTTCATGATTCTTGTGATACCACTAAAATAAAAAAAAAAAATCACATTTAAGGCATTGTAAGATCTCTAACACATTTAGTATGTATTTGCTTGACACCCCTCCCACTTTTTCACCCTACCTTTTATATGGTTTCTTTTCTTGCTCCTCTTTTTTGGTTTTAATAAAGACTGTGGGTTTATTAAATATTTAGATTTACAGAATACAAATTGTATGATTTAAGCCATTACCTTATTCTCCCAAATAGACACAAACAGGCAAATAGATGGATAAATCAATACAAGAAGGGTCTGTACTGCCAGCAAGTAACCCATCTACACTACATTATGTGTACTTTGACAAGTTCACAGAATTGTAAAAGAATCCAGGTAGCTCAATATAAATTCTAATGTAAGAGAAAGTCCAGAAATACATTTTCCAAGGAAAAAAAGAAATGGATCGTTGTAATCATTAGGCTGATCTTGTTTAGAGAAACAAGAAATACTATGTTCAGAGAAATTTCTTCATGGGAGAGAAACTCATTATCTAAAAAGAAAAAAGAATGTCATGCCAGTGTTTCTACACACACTTTTATATCAAACAATGCTTCTGCCAGGTGTAGAGAGAAACTGATAAAGAAAATTTTATACCTAAAGAAGTGTGCAGATCTGGAATAAACAACCAATTATATTATTAATAATATCACAAAGGTCAGGAAAAGTCACTTATATCAGTTCAAGGAAATAAAAGGCCTTTCTTCCCCATACCAACATAATCAATCATTAAATGATTGACCTCAAAATATAAAATAAATAAGTTTAACCCTGACTGAGCATCTTATGGCTAAATATACTCATAGGAGAAAAGTTGTAACATTTTGAGGTCACTGTGATCTGTGAATCAGCTGCACATTGAGAGAAAAACCACACGTAGAAAAATCATCTGCATTGTTTTAAAGTCCTTTTACATTTGCTGCTGTGGGGTGAAAAGCACATGTGAGGTGTAAATACATCAAGGAAGGATTCTCCATCGCATTGAAACTCAGGATTAATGAAGAGTTTGTCAGTCTCTCCAGAGCAATAGGAGTGGCTCTCAGGATATTGCAACTCTGTCTGCTTCCACCAGAGATCATAATTGGGCTATGCATTTTTATAACAGGAAAATATTCTCGTCATAGACAAAGAGTGACAGAAAGTTCAGTGAATGCCAAAAGATTCTCCAAATAGTCTGAGTAGTCATTGTACGTGGATATCACTTTAATACACAGATACAGTGTCTTCTTTCTGGTTTTTTTTTTTTTTCTCTTTTAAAATGAACATGTTATAGTATATTGGCTAGAACATCTAAAATACAACTTGAATCTGAGTATTGATCATTGTGATTGCTTTTCTGCCCAAGGACATAATATATACTTTGGGGAATTCAAGAAGCCAATCAAGGTGAGCTGAGGTGATTTATAAATCGAAAGCAAGTGATGGCAGAAGATATGAGCTATAGCTGTTCCTTCATCTACAAAGAGTTAATTGGCAGCACTTCAGGCCAGGTCTCCAAAGGTGCATCCCATGAACCCTGACTTCCTGGTGTTGTGCTCATGATAGACACTCAAGTAAGGACTGGTTCATTACTGGGAAAACCCTTTCAAGGTATCCTTTACATCAACTCTGCAGATGTATTTCAAAAAAGGAGACAAGGAAAAAGTAATGAGTGATTCCAGGGCAAAAATTTCTTACACAATTCCCCTTTTCTTATCTAAGGTATATGAACCTGAAGAGTTTGTCTGTAAGCGCTAAACTGCTTCACAAAATCTCAGTTGGACATTTGTCTTTCTCAGACATATCAGAGCTTAACCCAGACTTATTTATTACTTGGTTATTGGCAGGGACTTTTCAGTTTCATGTTTCCGAGTCTACAGTTGGGTGTGGAAGATTGAAAACAGCATGTAAGACCTGTATATTTCCAGAATGATCCATGGTTCCTACTGATGCAAAATAGTTTAATGATAATATTGAATCAGTTAATGATTATTTAAATGTCATAACCTACCATCAAATGTTCAGCTTATTATTTCTAGGTAAAATGAAACATACTTCATTGGCATCTTAGTTTTAAGGCACTGGACATGAAGGAGAGAAATGCATTGTAGATTTTCACAGTACTATATGGGACCAGGTTTTTGAGCACTTCAGAAACAAAACAAAAATAAAAACAAAGCAAAACAAAAAGTACCCACAAAGTAGAATTGTAAGTTATGGCTTACAATTTTATGAGAAAAAATTATGAAACTGAATACTGTAAAAAAAAAAAAGCTGCCTTTACTCTGTTTTAAATGTTTCAAAATATCATATATGATTGTCCTTAATTTAGCTTTCAAAGTTTATTTTTTGCATAACTGGGGATTGAACTCAGGCCCTCAGGCCCTTACACTTGCATGGGAAGCACTTATTCCACTGAGCCATCTCCCTGGCCAAGAGGATACGATATACTTTTTTTTTTTTTTTTTTTTTTTTTTTTTGCAGTACCAGGCATTGAACTCAGGATCTTGCACTTGCCAGGCAAGCACTTATTCTCCTGAGCTATCTCTCCAGCCCCCAGTTTTCAAAGATATTATATGGAAAAATTTACTCAAAAATTCTGCACATCATGATAAAACTCCTTTTGAATATTTTTTATTCTCAGAAATAAGATACATAAGTTTGTTTTGGATTTTAAAATTACTACTAAGAAAAATTATTGCTACTGGCTTATGTGTGCTAAGAGAATATGGGAATTTGTGTTAATACTTGGGTCCTCTTTGAAGTAATTAATAAGATATTCATTCAAAATATGTATTTCTAAGTGTTAGTTGACTCATCCACTAAATTTTAAGTATATATAAATAATTTAGCACTGAGAAAATAGTCTTTTGATTTTTAAAGTCAATACAGAATCACAGAAGTTTAGAGAAAAAGAAGTGTTTACATGGTCTTCTAGTTTAAACGTTTTGATTTCACCATGTAAGAAAATGAAGACAGGTGCTCAGTGCTGTGCTGTGGGCTGAAGCTCCATCCATGCCGACAGCTAGTCTGGGGCAGGCGCTCCTGGCCTGCATCCTACTGAGGTGACTCAAGCTTCAAAGTTTTGTAGACATTTTCAATGTGAAACAACGTTTTCATTTTTTTCCTTTAATGATACCATAATTAGAAAACACATAAAACAGAAGAGCAAACATTTTCTGTTAGGGTGGTATTTGTTTACTTCTCTTGGGCATCAGAATTTTCTTTGCTCCATAAGAAATTAACTTGCAAATGAAGTAGAAAATCCTACATTGTAATTCAAGTGCATCACATTAAAAAAAAAAGAATATCTAAGTTAGCAAAAGCAGTTTACATGTCATTAAGTCTTAATTAGTGCCCTTAACCTAAATCTCAAGAGCTAAATATTAGGATCTTATCTTGAAAAAATAACAATTCATTCCTCAAAATGAAGACTCAAATCAAAGAAGTCTTTTAGAAAAAAAAAATTCTGATAGACACACAGAATATGTGTAACCCGTAACCATTTATGTCTTTGTTTGTAACCAAAATACCTCTTAAACTGAATACTGAAAATGGATACAAGTTCAACCATTGAATTCAATCAAATAAGTAATCTCAAATAGAATGAAAATAATTCCCTCTAGTGTGTACTTGTCTTGTGTGACAAAAGTCTCTGTCAGAAAGTAAATTCCTTCAAGTCAAGCAGATTGCTCATAATGGAAGCACTTGAAAGGGTGAATGTACCTGAATAATGAAAAGAAGATCAAAATATAAAGATGGAAACAGTCTCTGAATAATGCATATCACTCTCCCCCAACTCCCAAATTCAATGTGAAGAAAAATTCTAGATTGTCAAATATGTATAATAAACTTCCCAATGGCTATTTTACCAGCATTTCTTTTTAAATACTTGACTTAGGTTTTTTTACAAATAGTGAAAGTTACTCCTATCAAAAAATTATTTGTATTAAAATGAAATAACTAGGTCACTCACAATATGCCCTGGAGTATATATTTTTCAAAGGCAAGATATTCCTTCATCTAGATTCTTTCTACTGGTGATCACTGATCGTTTTCAAATAAGTCTTTAGAAATTTCACTGGCATGAACCAGGGAGCTATCTGAGGCTACACAATCTTGTAAGCAGTGGTTATTATTAAAATTAAGTGGTTATTATTAAAATTAATATTTGGGGCCAGCATAACAATTCATGTTGTAGGAATTAAGACAGGAGCCTAGCTTCTACTATCCCACAACTGTCCCTCAGCTAACAAGTGGCTCATTCACCAACTGAATAACTCAGACAAGAGTGAGTCCTTAATTAATAAAGGCCATTCAGTACCACCCCATACCTCTGCCCAAGTTCCCTGCTCCCATCTGGTGGGACTGCTTCACAAGACTGTTGCTGAACTCATTAACATGTGGATTTCCGACTCTCCTGCCTTTTGTCTCGTGAGAAATCTCCACAACCTCTGTCTGAGACTAGCCAACTACTCATGGCCCATCTGCCTAAGGCACAAACGCTCAAGAAAATCAGAGGGAAGCCAGGTTCTTGTGTATCTGGATGAAACTAGGAAAGTGTGTCTGTTCTGCCCAGTTAGCCAACTTGTAAAGAGCTATGTGGACTCACTGATTTGTATCCTGTTCCAGGCTTCCATTCACCACGCTATAAAGTCAGCACCAGGGATTTGAAAGGGCTGCCCTGGGAGTCCAGCCCTCACACACCACTATCTTTACAGTGTGCCCGACACATGGTAGGGTCCCAGGAAACGTACTGTGAACTAGAAGGTTGTGTTCAGTGGGAGAACTTAAAATTTGAAGATTTTTTTCTACCTATTTCTGGGTGAGGGGTGTCAAAAGAACTATAAGGTTATTGCCAATATGGTTAATATATTATTATCGTTTTTAAGTAAGTCTTTAGAAATTCCACTGGCATGAACCAGGGAGCTATCTGAGGCTACACAATCTGGAGGCAGAGGATGCCCACTGTCTCAAATCACGATACGCAGATCGTGGTACGACCTGGGACAACCTTTTAGATCTCGGCGGGTGTTGATCGCCCCTAGGGCATCTCCGGTCCGAGACCCTGCACCCTCTCCTTGCGGGGCGCTGGAGCATGCCCAGTGGCAGCGCCGGGGCCACCGAGGGCTCTGCACGGGCGCGCTCCGCTTCTCCGGGTTTTAGCAGGAACCCACGGGGGGCGGAGGGGCTGGAACGCCCGCAGAGTCGGGCAGCCCGGGCTGCGCAAGCCGGAGCCGGGCAGGCGGCTGTGTCCGCGCTGCGGTGCAGGGGATGCGGGCGCGCGGCGCGGGGCTGCCCCACCTGGCGCGCTGAGCGCGGAGTCCGGGGCGGCGGCGCGGGCGGACTGCGGTAGAGGCGAGCCCGGCTCCTCCGCCGCCAGACGCCGCTCCGCTCCCGCGCTGCCCAGGTGCAGCGAGCCCGCCCTCGCCGCCCCACGAACTTGCCCCTCGGGCGCGCCCGGTCTCGAGCGTCGGACGCCTTGGCTGGGGGGCACGGGAGTGGGGACGCGCGGGTCTGCGGCGCCCACGCGGGCCGGGCAGGGGCAGCCGCGGCGCTCTCCCCGCTCCCGGCTCTCCCCTCCCCCACGCTCCGCCGCGGTCCCTTCCGCCCACTCGGAGCGCGGCGGGCGCCCGTGACATGCTGCCGCCGCCGAGGGACGCTCCTCGCGTCTGAAGTGCCCGCGAGGAAGTGAGCTGGGCCGACGCCGGCGATGACAGCCATGAAGCAGGAGCAGCAGCCCACGCCGGCGGCCAGGGCGAGCCCGGCGCAGCCCGCCGACCAGGTGAGAGTTGGCGGCGGCCCGGCCCTCGGGCGGGGGTCCCTGGCGCGCCCTCCCTCCTCGTCCCACCTCGCTCCGACTCTGCCCGGGCTCCCACGCCTCCTGCTCGCGTCCTTCCCCGCCCCTCCACCCTAGATCCAGGCTTTCCTCACCCATGGACTCAGCGGGAAGTTAGAGCATCTGCTTGCGCTCTAGGGCTGGGCGAGAGGATGCGCAAGGTGGAGAGCCGCGGGGAAGGGGGGAGAGAGGTAAAGCCCGGGGTGCTGTGCGGGCAGGTGGGCCACTTTGGGGGCGGGGGAGGAGTAGGTTCAAGGAACTGGGCTTCTCGGCTCCCTGTAAACGCAGTGGCGGAATCTGCCGCGCTCTTGGAGACGACCACTTGCAGGGCTTCAGCCTTGCTTTGCTGTAGCGGGACGCGCGCTGGCCAAAGCCACCGAAGTAGGCAAATGACCTCTAGGCTGGTAGAGTTTGCCTCTTTCTTTGGAGGAGAGGGAGGCGGAGGAGGCGAGTAGGGAGAAAGAGCATGCCAGGCGTCTGTACTCCAATGACTGAAACGGAGTGTGGGGAGCATTGAAAAGCGTTCCGCATTAAGGGGAACGGAGAAGAGAAGACGCCGGCTCTAGCAATTTCTTGGGTCCAGATGTGTTGTGTCTGCAGCGGTGGTGTCCTGTGTTTGCTGAGGGTTATTTCTGCCCCTTTCCTGTCTTCTCTCCAACCGGCACTCTTTTTGTTTCGGTGCTTGGGGCCATGTACCATAAGCGTGTGATGGATCCTCATCTCCTTTCAGTGGGTTAAGTGATTTGGGAGTTGGGTGACGCTTTTCCCCCAAAGTTGGAGGGTCGGGAGCCCGGAGATGCCTTAGCAAAGAGGGTAGGAGGGCTGTGATCAGCCAGCTCGAAGTGCAGTCGCATTTACATCTATTAGAGCTGGACAGATAGAACTAGACTTAGGTCAGCGTGTGACTGCCGAGCTGGAGGACTCGGGCTCTGGGGTAACGAAGATGGGACTCGGGCCCTGGGGTAAAGAAGATGGGGCTTTCTGCCATAGCGCCCTGGCCAAGGCCGCTGGAGGCGTTCCCGGCAAAGACACTTGAAGCTCGCCGGTAGAAGTGACCGGGGTGCCATCAGGCCGACTCCAGCAGCTCCTCAGCTCTTCCGCATTCTAAACCTCGAAGAGCAGCCAGGGGAGCTGTCCAAATTGGCCAGGAATGGCTCCGAGGTAGAGCGAATGACGCCAAGGGTACTGTTATTAATATTCTAGTCTTGGTCATCTCTCCTGGCTTGTGGTCTCTCTTCTCTTTCCCTTCTCATTTCCCTCTCATATGCTTCGCACAGGTGGTGAGGATTATTCACTGCCTTAACGCTCCCTTCCGGTTTATGGGAGAAGGTTCCACATTTTACAAAACGTTTGTTTTCTTAAGCCATCCTCTTTGCTCCAGATCCTTAACTAAGCCTATATATGTTATACTGTAATGATGCATCTTTCTCTTACATTCCTCCTCCACTCCCTTTCTTCAACACATCTCATAAAGTAGAAACAGGTGAGCAGATGTGTAAAAAATGATTGTAGAAGAAGAACACGAATGTGACATCCTCTTTCAGGTTGACAGCCCTTAGATTTCATTAACAAGCCACTGAGCCTCTTTACTGCTCTTGGAATGATGCTACCAGTAAGAATGATCGGTCGGGTGAGAGTCTCCCCAAGAAATCTCTGCTCACTAACCTGTGACACCAGCTGGTTACTTGAGGTGCTGCAAACAGTTTTGTGATGGTGGAGGTGGGGAGGGAGGCACATCGCAGGGCACACAGGAGCCTGTAAATAATGGACAGATTGTACATGCAGAGCGAATCTTTCTGTGAAGGCTAATCTGGTACTTGGAATTCACACGAAGAGGGAGATTCAAGCTTGAATCCATTCTTCTCATTAGTTTGCATGTTGTTATGGCCACTTCAAACACCCAGGGAGTGGCCATTTGCACTACTCTTGCTTTAATTGATTAACTTAAAGTGACTCTCTGAGGATTTCCACGACTTTTAAATGCCAGTAGTATGCATTTTATACATATGTTCAAAGTGATTTATTTCAAAAGGAAAGGTAGACTGAAATGACCATGTGTGGGCTTTCCAAAGACCCCAAGAAATACCTGTCTCTAACATATTCTTTCTCCAAAGGTAGACATGAAATGATGGCCATATGTTTTTGATGTTAGTGTGAATACTTAAACTACTTGCTGTCAATCCAGTGAGATTTTGTGAATGGTATGCCATTATGGCCTCCTTGTGCAATTGTCTTAGAACTTCCAAGCAATATTAGATATAACATATCTGTCAAGATTGGGTTAATTGTACTGGCTTCTAGGATATTTCAAGAAAATAGATTCACAATTTTAATTTGAAATCTTCTTTTCTGAAATCCTAGCTGGTGGTCAAACAGGGCATGTTCTAGCTCATCACTATGTATTTATTTGGAATAATTTGAACTTCAGAGTATTCCCAAGGAAGGCTCTTCACTTTCTGTAACAGACATTTTCAGGATCCTTAAAGTTGTCTTGTCCTGAGACTATCAAAGCCTGGCTGCCACTTAGTACAGGGGGTGATCGCAGTCTCTCCTCTGTGTGAATAGTTTGTGAGACTTGTAATTGTGTCAGTGTCACAATCCATCAGAGGAGCTGGCCTCCCTCTTTCCTCTTGTCTATTGTCTTGTGTCCTAGGGTGCCAGCACCAGGGCCACCCCATCCCTGGGACTATGAACTTTTCTTTATATTCAAATTATCAAGTATATTTTTATCATCATCTTAGTATTCTTTCTTTTAAAGATTCATTAATCAAACTATGCTTACAAGTTATTATATTGCTTTTCTAATCCCCCCAGGTATAAAATGTCTGAAAATAAATGCTTGAGATGGGCAGATACAGGAGTTTTTTACTTACCATGAACAATAACTTATTTCACATTAAGAGATCCAAAATATCAAGTGACTACTAGTGCTTTTATTATTATTTGAAAATAATCACTTCCTCAGGGTTCACCGCTTGGGCCATAGTGATCATTTATACACCCACATTTATCAAATGTTTGAAAGCAACTTTTTGAGGCACCTCCTATTGTACTATTCACAGTAGAGATGAAAATCTAGAGGATTAAAGAATTTAGAGAACTTTCCCAACATCCTCAGAACTGGCAAAGGTAGTAGAGATGAGACGGAGCTGGGTGATCATGTAAGTCTGAAGCCCCACTTTCGACTTTGTGCCTAGTCACAGCGCAGCTTTGGGAAAGTTCGGGACAGTTGCAAGTTGTTTTTGTGGGAGTGTGCACTGCCTACACTCCCTTATATATAAAATGGGTAAGTAATTTGTTCAAAGGTTCAACTATGACATGTCTGAACTTTTAAAGTTAACTTACTATGTCCTTTACAGATCCCAATAATACAAATGAATATGATATGTCTTCATGAATACACAGGAACTTTTTTCTTTTAAATCTTTATATCATTTGTTCATGATACTGATGCCTTTTTGTTTTGTTTTTACTTAAGGCAAATTAAAAATGTGACCACATTTCCACTAGGTGGCACCCTTCTGCTAAATCCAATGGAGAAAGTTACTGACTAAAATACTTGACTGTCATATAAGCTTCAAAACCAAAACAACACACACACACACACACACACACATATCTACTATAAAAATCACTATACAATACATCCAAAAAAGAATTTTAAAAATAATTGTGTTTCTGAAAAAATATTTTATTTTTATTTTTAAAAAGTTCATCTGGGTAGAAAAAAAAAAAAAGTCTGTCACAGTTCAGCACACAGCAGGTTCCTAAAGAAATAACTCCTGG
>PVKA01012646.1:0-42322 GCA_004027165.1 Ctenomys sociabilis | reverse complement strand
TACTTTGGACTGCTAGGCGACACTAACCTGAACTATCATGATACACAATTTGTACTGAGAATTTTTACTTTTAATTTCAGTTATGTTCTGGAACTAGATTAAAATTTTCAAATTTATGCTTATGAAAACTCACACAGAAAACTATTCTATATCTTACTTTTTTACATGTCATAATTTAGTCAATAAATACTTTTATACAAAGGATCTTGAAAATCACTTTTATAAATCACACTATAAAACTTACTAGATAGATGTATGACTTTTCTTTCATCCATTCATTGTTTATTTAGAAAGCAGTTTCTGTATAACTTGGAAAGAAAATAAGATTTGTGTTTAACAAGGATATTAGATATACTTCATTGTAATTTGGAAAAGTATTCGTTTTCTACTTTCAATTGACATACATGTAAATCTGTAGTATATGATATAGATCTGGTGCATGGAAGATGCTGTATGCTGAGTTAAGAACATACCAAAAAGTATTCTGCCCTGAGGGACATTATATATATCTGTTTAATTCAGGGAGTAAGCAAATTGCATACTTAAAAATATTAACTTGGGCTGGGGAGATAGCTCAGCAGTCTAAGCCCTGGCCTGGCAAGCACATAGACCTGATATCATGTTGGCTCCTGAGCCCTGGGCACACCAGTTACTTAAACTGGTCATGGTGGCACATACCAGAGCCAGACACCGAGACTGGGTGTGGGGATGCATGCCTCTAATCCCACTGCTGGGGAGCCTGAAAACAGGAAGATCACTGTGAGGCTGAGCTGCACAATAAGACCCTGTACCAAATACATTAAAAACAGAAAAACTCTGTTAGGTGAAATTATATATCACTTGTACTTTTTCCTGTATCAATTCTGATTTGTACTGTCTTAAAAATTTTAAAAATAAAAATGAAATAAATAAACAAAAGATTAAAACAATTTAAAGATTAGCTTTTTGAGAAAACACAGATTATTATATTATTAATTGCATTATTTAATGGGGCACATTCCATTGAAAGCAAAACATTTAAATTCAGTTTCACCCAGTCTGAAATACTATGTATGCTATTTTAAAGTTTCAGTTTCTTGAGTCAAGTATAATTACTGTATATTTTAATCTTTACCATATGTAGGCACACGGAATGTTTCTAAGTCTATCCTTGTGTCATATGCAGAATGCCAGGACATTGTGCCTAAGCCTGGGCTTTTGTGCTTTCAGCCTTGTGTTTGTCAGCTGCTGCTGCCTATGACAAATAACTGAGGTCATCTGACTGAGGAAGGACGGTTCATTTTGGTCCATGGTTTCAAAGGTTTCTGACCACTGTCAGCTTGCTCTGTTGCTTGTCAGGCAGAATATCATAGCAGAAGGGTGGGGAGTAAGCAGCCTACTCCACGACAGATAGGCAGCAGACGGGGAAGCTCCAGAAAGGAAAGGCTGAGACAAGATACAGTCCTCAAGGCATAATCCCATGGCTCATTCCCTCAAATAGGCCCTAACTCCTAAGTTTTCATCTAGTTATGAATTGACCAATGAAGTGAGAGCCCTAATCACCATCTAGACCATCAGCACTGACTGCTCTAGGGAATAAGCCCCAGCTGGTAGGCTTGTGGTATATATCATATTCAGACCATAACAATCCATAAATATTTACTTGCCATTAACTATGGCTTATGATGTTAAAAGAACAAATTCAGGTTCATTGACTGAACATCTCGACCAGTATCTTCTGTGTTTTCTGAGCAGGACTACTCAGTTTCTCCATTTCATCTCTGAGTGGCGGTGGCTGTAAGGACTCTACATGCTGAGCATTAGAATTAAATATTACATAAAATGGTTTGAAAAATGTTTGTTTCATAATAATTTCACTCATTGAAAACATAGTCTTGAAACACAAACCTAGACAAAATTTTTTAAAGAAACAATCAACAAAGCCACCTATAACCTAAAGTAGTCTATTGTCATGATTCCCACTAGACACATTCACATGATTACTCTTGAGTGTGCATATTGGCTGGTGAATGTGTTGCATCTTGTTCCTAAAGTGATTTATTTCATAATGGTATTAGCATGAGAAAGAGAACATTTCCAGAAAAGAGAGATGTGGTTGATAGTAATATGCCGGTGAGCAAGATTTCAATCAGTGTTACTGCTGAATACACAACAGTTGAGTCCCCAGAGCTCCAGGGTGTGTTCCCTAATGTCATTAGAGGTAGAAATATTGGACTGTGTACAATGCAAAAGATAGTTCTATACACTTTTCTGATTATACCTATGGAACATTTTTGCATGATATTTTTTTTGATTTTCCATGAAAATTTTCTCTGCACATTTTTATTCTTTCAAAGTGCCTGTCTGTGTGCTAAACAAGCTTGTGTACTACTGAAGTGTCATCCTGAAAACACATATTCAAACACATCAACCAAGAGAACAAGGATAATTTTCCATCACAAGACCTGAATGAGGTCCAAAACAGGTCCCAGAAATGATTCAGGATTATTCATCAGAATGTAACATCTCATGTAAATTGAGAAGTGTGTTCTGCCCTATTGTGTGCTGCCTCACTCTAAGAAGTTGTGCAGCTTAGTTTTGATGAGGGCCAGCATGCAGTTGTTCTAAAGACTTGCTTGGCCTGATTTATATTAATTTTTGTGTCAATAATCAGTGTCTTTGTTCTTTCATTGCTATACAATGCAATTTTATGTCTGTTAGGATGAACACTGGCCTCCCTCGACTTGACAGACATTCTTACCATCTATGACACATTAATTTGCAGAGAGCTTGCTATGACCAACGTGCCAGAGAGGCTGGGATGCAAGTTCCATGAAAAGCAGGGAAAGCTCCTCTGTTGGGTATTCATTTTTGTTCATGTTTTGAATTCTCAGAATTTCAGACATACCTCAATGCAGTGGTAAATATAATACCAGCTGCCACACTAAATATAGAAAGTTGCTTTTCTCCAACACTGATAAAAGAAATTGAAGTTTTACATTCAAGTTCAGGAATTAATATTCACAATCCTCCTTATAGGTCTTTTACATAATTTTTTCATATTATGATGCTACAATTTATCAAAAGATGAAAATTGTAATACTTTGAACTTACTTTCCAGTAATATATCTGTTCAGTTAATAGGAGAGGAAATCATTTCATAAATTCATAGATCCTTGAAATTTAAATCAGACACTAATCTAGTCAAAGACACTTTTTTTTTCAGCATTCAGGTTTTATAAAGTATAATTTTATATACTGTAATATTTTTGAAATTGCTGAATTATTTTCAAGTTTAGTTACTTGACGTGGGAGAAGGCACCTGAGGTAAGGCTGAGAAGATAGTAGAGCAGATTTAACATGGAGTCCTTCTCTTACCATTTACCTCAAAAATCCATAATCCCTCTAAACCCAGGGCTGTGTCTTGGAAAGGAAGAGGATGTTGAAAATTTAGCAAGTGTTAACACAGTACCTGGGACTGGGCATGTGCAGCCTGTGGCCTAAGGGAGAAGCTGAGTAGGGTGAATACCACCATGCCTGTAGAGCATTTGGAATTTTTACTGCAGTTTTTGAACGCTAATGTTGCTTTTATGTTAATGAAAATGTGAATTGATATGCATGTATGCACCTTTATCAAATATACACTGATAGAATGTATGTTTATGTATGTGCATATATATATATATATATATATATATATATAATTCACATCTAAATATACTCAGTGTCATACAATTAGATTATTCCAGGGCATTGGATAAAAATCAGTTAGTGACAATTTGACTAATTTCTGCAATTTTTAGATGGTAGCTTATTTGTTTTCCCAAAGGAATTAGGATCTACTTTAAAGTATTCCTGGTTTAATATTCTTTTTCCAGAACTTTGGTTCCTAGAAATGACTGTCTTGGAAATAATCTGCATAAAAGAAGTGATGATTTCTTTGAGTTTAAATTTAAGAAAAGTTATTCGAATACATAATCACAACTGACTTGTACTTAAAAATGTTCTCTAGACAATGTGCATATCATCTGACCAATATTATTGTAATTTATCATACAAATAGATTTTCTTGATATCTAGAAAAACAACCTATATATCATATTACACATTTAAAAAAGGAAGAAAGTGAGGGAGAAAAAATTTTTTATCATTTTTTTCGCCTCTTTTTTGGAGAACAAATGAAGATTCAATGTCTTCCTTCATTTCAAGGCCTCTGCTGTGAAAACAGCAATGCCATAAATCCAAAATGCATACTTAAGAAGCTCAATGGTAGGCTCTATGTAACCGTTTTCTAAGAACGGACCAGGGAGACCACTTGAAGCTGCATTAATTGTCCAGGAGAAGTAGGATGGTCCTATGTGTGGAAATTCAATTTGCTTTCAGAAAATGAGGCTATTAAAAACTGATATTTAAGCTTTTGTTCATCATGTCTCATCTTTGTACAGGGTTTTAATATAAAATAATAGATGCTGTGGCATGAGTAGTGGTTTCTTCTTCATCTCCATCTTCATCTTCTACTCCATAAATATTTCTATTGGTTTAAAGCATGAAGCCATTTCTGAAGGGAGCTTCTGGTTCCTTGTCTCCCTTTGCATATGTGTCACTTCCAACCAAAAATTCTGTTCCTTTCATTTCAACATGTTCATAAATCACCGTGTATGAAAAAAATAAATTTTTGTACATATGAAATGAATATCTTAACATCATTTCTAGTTTGTCTTTCCAATTTTAGCGTATTTGCTGCTGAAATGACCACAGGTTTTGCCTTCCCAAACTCCTCCCTTCAAATAGCAAACACATTATTAATAACATATTGAGAAGTAGTCTGTTTCCTGAATTGAACATCTTTTTCCCTAAATCAGCAGACACAACAAAGAGCTGAAGGTACTGGATAAGCCACAGTTGTTTGGAATTAGAAGCAGTACCGACAACTGACCAAAAAGTGACCCTTTCCTATGTATCACATTTAAGATTCAGCTGCTCATATTGACTCTTTGTTGATGTCACAGCAGTGCATCTGTCTGCCTAAGCTGTTAAGACATGTGGAGAGTGGGGAGACAATGAGTATGAAACCACAGACAACACTTACATGGTCTCTCTTGGTTTCTCTTTTGGAATTTACCAGCTGGCACGTGGTATTCAGAATTTTGGCATCTGGCTTCCTGATTTCATAGAACAACGTAGAACAACAGGTTCTCTACCTGGCTGTGATGAGAAGGCACCAACACAACTGGAGAGACTGAGAGCAAACAGTGAGATCCACTGCTCCAAGGAAATGACAGCCCCTCCTTTACACAGCCTTGCCGGCTTTCATAGGCCTCCCCTCTTGCTTCAGCATGTGCGAGTTCCCTCTGATTTCCACATTGGGCATTTGAATATCAACTCAGTAGGAGCACGGTAGAAATTTGAAAACTTTCCTCTTAAAGAAGGATTGTACTTAGGCACTCAGTAACCATGTCAATGAATTTTAGAGCATTCTTGTGCATTCTTGTAGAAAAAAATCATCTCTTAATACAGTGAATTTTTTGGTGGGTACAATTTCATTCTAGAAATTGTGATCATTTTTATTCCTATCTTAGGTATCAGAATAACAAGCTTCCAAAGTACACTTGAAAAACCTTTTTATGGTAAATAAATAAATTTATTTGAAGGATATTTGAATCTCATAGACTGCTTTTTTTGTAGAAAAAATCTTGAGCTCCCACTTTGCTTATGCTTTAATTCTTTCACTTTCATTTGAAAAATTTATATTGCTTCTGATAGCTCACCTGTAAGTGAAATATTGTTTGTTTTGCAGGATATTAAGAGTTGGTAATGTAATTGGTTTATTGTAAAGGAGGCGCTTAAAAACGGCAGTGCACCTTGTACAATACCAAAACATTATGAAAACAGTTTGCAATGTACTAATTTGTCGAATCTGTATTGTTAAGGTGTCTTGAAACTGTCTGATTGACATTTGTAGTTCAATAAAATAAAAAAATAAATAAAATAAAATAAAAAAATCTATTTCTCAAATAGAGTTAAATTTAACTAAAAAAAGGCAGTGCTTATTATTCTGCTATTAATATGTATTAAATTATTCTGATAGTTATGTTCAGTGTGACAGAAAATGGAACTGAATGTTGAGGTTCCCATCATTCTCCATTACTTTGACTAAATCAGAAACTTAATAGCACTTTTAAAAATCCACTCCTATATTTGTTGATATGCATAGCAAATGCAGTCTTCCTGGCTACAAAGCAAACATGGATGAAGATATGATTAAAAACTGTACATTCCATAAGTGCAAAGAAGTCAATAATTTTGGATTTCAAAAGGAGAGAACTGAATATGCATTTGATTTCTTAAATTTGTTATTTCCTTTTTGCATCTCATGGCTAAATTCCCTCTTCTGCTTGCAATGCATTCTGTATTCAGAGTGCTGTTTCATTCCTTCTCAGAGCTATAGCCCTTGAGCTGTAAGAGTGAATCAAAAAAAAAGAAAACTACTATGGGATCACAGATGGTGTAAATATTTGAAAATAGGTAAATACAATCTAGGATTAGCTGCTTGGGCTTAAAAATGTCAACTTCACATTGCATATTGGTCGTAAAAAGCAATTTTAGTTAAGGGAAACCTAGGGCAAAAACATCATGATACAAAATTGCTGTTTAGAGTTGTAAGAAGTAACAAGCCCCTAATTGTTATATAAACATCAATATGAGTAACTCTGTAACAAGGAAAAGGTATTTCAGAGAGGTCACAAAACAACAAGAGGTGATACAATGGATAAAATATTTAATAGATATCAGAACAGTGCTGCACCAGCTGCTGCTTTCCATTTAAGCCAATTTTTAAGAAGAGAATATTCATTCATGTGGGTATGCTTGAGGTAGGAACATATCAAATAATCTGAATATTGGAAGCAACAATCGAGTTGCAGTACAAAATTTGCATGTGGCAGTTATTAATAATGTGCATTGTTTACTCCTATTTCTCTCTTTCAGAATTTTAAACAATACAATCTAAGTTTTTGTTATTTTTTTTTTCCTTTAAGACATGGATACCTCAAAAGAGTATTGCAGAACTGATCATATGATTAAATCACTTACTTTACTGCTATAACAACAGCTGTTTGCTTAGAATTGCACCACTAATGAATTTGGTGGATTAAAACCAAAGCTCCTATTTCTAATAATGGGATTGGTAGAAAGAACTTCACTCCATTTTAAGAATAATAGAAATTAATTTTAGTTAGATGCAGCAGTGCCTATAAAGAAGAGAGGAAAGGGGATAAAGGGAAAGGTTACAGCTTTATTACTTTTTGAAAAATTGGGAGGGTGGAGAGCAGATATAGGAAGACTGGATTTTATTATGCAGTCTATCTGGAAGCAAGAAAGCTGTGTTATGCTTTGGGTGTAGTCTACAGTGTTTTCTGGTTGATTATTTTTAAGATAAAATAGTAGAATTTAGAAAGACATGCTCCAGATTAGACATGAAGGCTTGTGTGACAGTACTGAACCATGCCAAGTCTATGTTGGCAGATAAAACACATGTAGTGAACATGTGTTAATAAAGTAGCTTATTAACACAAGGAGTATCAAGACTGTAAAATCTACTGAAAAAGGATACTAGGGACAGATTTATATAATGATTTGAGAGAGCAGCAGCTGACAAAGCTTGCAAAAGTGAACACAAACTAGTTAAACATCACCTTTAAACTGTAACTGATGTAGCTCTTTTGCAGTATACAGAATCTTTTTGTGGCTCAGATATGATGTATATATATAATATGTATATATATATATGTATTAGAAGATATATATATATATATTAGAAGATATATATATATATATATTCAACAATTAACATCTAACTTTATAGACTTCAGTTTTATGTCAAATAATAAATAGCAAGGCAAACGAAGATCCTTTCTCCTAAAGGACATATAACCTTTATGAGGTGTGATCAGAGAGTACCCCATCCTAAGACTGAAAAGGTAAACCTATAGTCATGGTTCAGTTTTATTTGCACTTCTCAAAAATGGTCCTTAACTTTCACAACCTCAGAAAAATGGCAGGATCTAGGTCTATACTTGCTGTCACAGCCACCTTCTTAAGCAATTTTCTCAAAGCTTTCGACAAGCCCTGTGGAGCTTTGACTGTCAGATTGGATTCCCCAGAAGCAAGGAGTTCATCCCAACAAATTGGCCAAGATGTCTTTCAGGGATAGAGAGGAATGATTTAGTAATCTCATGTGTTTCTTCTATGCAGAAAATGAGATAGGATAAAAGCATACGAGGAAGTGAAAAGCCCTTCTTCAAGGCTTTAGCAAGCAGGAGCTCTGATCAAATAGCATTATGGTGTCCTTGGAGATGTCAGCTTTCAGAGCTGCTCTTTTCAAGAGAGAAGTAATCTACCTGTGGTCTGAAGAAGACATAGTTGTCATTCTCTTCTCACTCAGCATTCCCCAAACTACCATTGTTCTTTGTATCCATCTGCATGGATCTAGAATTCCACATGACTTCCTTGTTCCTTTAACTTACGTCTGAGTGGGAGGTAATCATGGTTTACATATAATTTGTATTTATTTGTTTCTCCATGGTATTGTCTGTTGACAACTGATGTTTGGGGGCAAGAGAAAATGAGAGCCCTATGAGTATCAGATTTGAAGATGAGACAAAACTAATGATGAAATGCAGCTGCATACTTCAAAAGGAGACTCATTACCTGTGCATGGGGGTCAAGGATCTACCTTTCTTGGACTGTTTCCTCATCTGTTTTGCTATTTTTAAGTAAATTTACATAGTCTTTTGAATACAATGTATAAAAAAATTCAATGAATAACTTTGACCTTAGAAACACCTACTGAAGTTCCTAAATTTAGTTTTCCATATTATTTTTTATTTTCTTACAGAAAACTATCTTGCCAGATAGTAAGAAATGGTATGTTAGAACAGCACTGTTGAACCTTATGTGTGGATTGATAAAAATTTCTCTTTTCCAACATGGCAACCACTACATGCATGAAGTTATTCAACACTTGAGTATCTGGGTGGTCAGTAATGCCATTCAAGAATTTTTAATTTTATCTAGTTTTATTTAATTTTAAGTGAAAATATTTACATGTGGCTCATGTTTACTATTGGCGAGAAGTGGTTTTGGACTATTACTTTAGAAACTTTAATAGACATGTAAATTGACTTGGAATATTGCTGAATAACAGATTCTAATCCAGTGAATACGGGTTAGAGTCTGAAACTTTCTGTGACCATCACCATTCTCTTGCCATGACAAAATCTTAAGAGGGTAAACTTAAGTAACAATTACTTCTTTTGGCCCAGATGTCTCAGTTCATGGTTAGCTGGTTCTATTGCCTGAAAGTCAGAGACAAACCAAAAACATTTCAGTGAAGGGTGTAGTAGAAGAAATTTTTACCTCAGGACACCAAGGACTCAGAGATTAAAAGAACAAGAGAGAAGTGCTGAGGACATGCCAGAGTTCTAGAGGCAGCTCCTTCATGAATCATGCCCTTCAACTAAGCCATAACTGCTAGGTGTCTAGCACTTGTGTATAATGCTATTGAATTATGAATTTGTAAATGCATGGCTAAAGCCCTCTTTCTTTCTTTCTTTCTTTCTTTCTTTCTTTCTTTCTTTCTTTCTTTCTTTCTTTCTTTCTTTTGCAGAAATAGGGATTGAACTCAGGCCCTTGTGCTTGACAGGGAAGCACTTATTCCACTGAGCCATCTTCCCAGTCCCTAAAGCCCCAGTTCTTCATGAATTAGCCATCTGTGGAGACATTTCCATGCAAACAATGCATGTATGACATGTGGCCAGATATGGCTGGGCTGTGGATCCACTTTGAGACATAATGCTTTATTTTTCTATGCAGCAAGAATTTCTAATTCTAACTTGTTTTGGCAGGCTTACACGTGTCATAGAAAATAAGTAAATGGGCCATGTTAAAACTATGATTCTGGTAGCAAAAGGAAAATTAGTTTAGTGGTTAAATTATTGATGATTTTATTATCTGTGAAGATAGCTAAAATTTTAAGTATGCACTATTCATAGTATGTACCATGTAATAAGTGACTAGATCTTATTTAATTCTCCCCATAATACTGTGTAATAGATTCTACTATTATTTTACATTTGACTGATGCCGAGCTGAGATTAAGAGGATTCCTAAATTAGCACATCTAGTAATTGGAGAAGCCATCTTTGATCATGTACAATCATCTATATCATAATAATTATCCATAAATCACCTTCATTAAATTGAGGCCAATGATTTTCTACTTATGATAGATCAATAAACTGTAGAGCATTTTGATAACTATAATAAATGAAAGCAAAATAAACACATGAAATCAATTAAACCAAGAAGCTTCTGCATAGCAAAGCAAACAACAGAGTGAAGGGATGACCTAGAGAACAGAAAATATAGATGGGGAAAAATATTTACAAACTATTTACCTGACAGAGTTGCGTATTGAGAACTTAAGGAACTTAAAATGGTAACAAAACATGTTTAAAATGACACAGAACCTAAATACTTCTCAGAAGAACCCATTTAGATGGTGAGCAAATTTATGGAAGAATGCTCAGCTTTACTAGTCATGAGGAAAATGCAAATTGAAAGAGAGACAGACAGACAGACAGACAGACAGACAGACAGACAATATCACCCCAATTAGTGTGAATGACTGTTCTTGAGAAGACAAATGTCAAAGCATGGTGAAGATTTAGAAAGTGTGTGAGGTATTAAAGCATGGTGCAGATTTAGCTGAAAGGGAACTCTTGTGCCTTGGTGGCAGGAATGTGAATTAGTTGAGTGATTATTGAGAACACTGTGGAGCTTCCTCAAGAAACTTAAATGTGTATCTGCTATATGATCCAGCTCTCCTCCTCGCAGGCATCTGACTAAAGGAATCAAAATCAGCAACCAAAGTGGCACTTGTGAGCTCACATGTGTCACTGTACTGTTAACAATAGCTAAGATACAGAATCATCTTAGATGCCCTGTAGCTGGCAACAAGGTACAGAAAAAGTGGGGTTATGCAAAGTGGAAGATAATTCAGATCATATCATTTGCAGTAAGACATACACATCTCTGGATCATTATATGAGGTGAGATGCCAGTAAGTGATTCTTCATGTTCTCTCTTGTATGTGTATAGTAGATAATGTATAGTTTGTAGATTTTCCATAGTGATTACTAGACTCTGCAGGTAGGCAAGTGGAGTGGAAGGTTAGGTATGTTACACACATAGAAGTAGTCCTAATATTTTCTTTAAGCCAATGAGGGGACCATATTTTTCAGTTACTGTTTGTTTAACAATCACTAGGTCAGAGAAACCAGAAGCTCTGAACACAAATTAATGATAAAATGCTAAGTACTGTAGTTTGATCAGTACCTGTCTAATACATATGTTAATCTACTATATTGTACTCGGTAAATGAGTAAAATTCTCACACAATAATATTTTTTTTGAAAAGTTTGTAAAGAAATGTAGTGATTCCATCACTTCATATTGTGTACATGTACCATTTTATTCCATGAGGGCTCATAAGTTAGGGTAACTGAAATAAGACTTGAAAAGAAAGTACATACTCAAAAACTCTATTTGATTTTGTTCTGTAGGTAATAATAAAAGCAGACACAGCAGTGGTTGTAGTAACAGTGCTCTCTTCTGTGCACAGTGAGCCTTGTTCTCCTGGTTGTGATGATGAGGAAGCTGAGGTACGGAGCAGTGAGGGTGTTGGACCCAGGCCCCTCATTGTCTAAGCCCAGTACAAGTTTAGAACTTCACTGCACATCTCTGAGGTGGACACTGTGGTCACGGCAGAGCCAGTTTTCCTGGTGGTCGTATGGCAGCTGCTCTTTGCAGGTCATGTGTTAAAAGCATGATTGGTGATTTCTGTGCATTTGATGGAAATGTAGACTTGGAAAATTTTAACCATGTATATTTATTTTAGACTGAACCAAGGACATTTTCACTGAGCTTCATTCTCAGCTTTCTACAAATTTTCTTTTATTTGGGGGCAGGGTGTCATCAATGTATAAGTTTCTCAGTCTGGAAGTGTGGAGCTTACCTTCTTCCTGTCTCATCCTCTCAGGCTTCTAGGGATTCAGGCATGTCAACCATGCCTGTGCAGATATATATATATATTTTTTTTCTGTGCAGATATTTTAAGACAGAGACATTACTTTCTCTATGGTGTAAAATTTTAACTAGTGTTATCTATGAACTTGAACTTTAAATTGTGCATATTTAGATTTAATTCCTAACATTTTATTTATTGTTGAAGAATTTATGAGAAGTATAGGATAGTGATCTATCTATCTATCTATCTATCTATCTATCTATCTATCTATCTATCTATCTATCTATCTATCTATCTCTGTATCTATTGACATCTAGTTTAGAATTTTTCACTTTCCAGCAGTGTGAAAATGGCATACCTTCAATGGAACTCTTTTATTTCACCTTTGAATTTTTATTTCTCCCTGAGCTAGTGATCCATGGGTGGAGTCGTTACATGGCGCTGTCGGGCAGGGAGATGTGGCTATCAGTCAGAACAGCCTGTGATAGTGAGAGGAAACACAGGTACTCCTTGGGGCCCTGCGCTATTAATCTAGGATATTTAGTAGGGTAGGTGCAACAATGTAGCGTTGACATAATGATACTTTCAGTTCATGCTAATTTAATTGGAAAACACCTCTCAAAATCTGAGAAACATCTTTGTAAGCCTTAAAATTTACAAAAGTTTAAAATTGTCTTGTGTCTCACAGTTGCCTTCAGCCACCGATTGGCTTTCTAATTTTAACAGATGAGAATGTGAATGCCTGCTTCTACTGCCATCTGTGGTAGAGAATCAAGTGCAACTTATTGCTCAGAGGCAAGCAATGAGTTGGTGACCTTAATTTAAGAATTTGGGGGTGATTATTATATGCATGATCATACGTGGCAAACATTAGCTTGTGCATTTACTAGCTGTACAGCCCTCCCTGTCGCATACTCTGACCAAAACTTAGCTCCTCATTAACACAACTGTGAACTTAGGTTGTTAACCATCCACTGGAATAAAAATACTATTGTTGGATCTGGAATGTTTTCTAAGTGCTAAACGCTTGGTCCCTGGCCTTTTCTAGCATTGGTAGGTAGTAGAGGTCTCATGATATGGAGGAGGTAGAATGGAGTGTTGTCATCACAGATGTGCCCATGGAGGGGTACTGCGGCCCTGACCGCTTTCCCCCTCTCTCAATGCTTCCTGCTCTTTGCTTTCAGCAGCTTGAGAAACTTTGTTTTGCCCAATGTTCAATGCTGCCTTGTTGAGCACCCAAAATCAAGTTCACCAACATGTGAATTGAAACATCTGAAACTCGTAAGCAAAAACAATTTGTTTCTCCTGCTATAAGTGCATTTTTTCCAGGCATTTTGTCACAATGACTGAAAGCTGAGTAACAGACAGGATTCAATTTATTGGCAAGCACATCAGTATTCTGTATCCGTTCCATATATAAATACGTGTATAACATTGACCTATATGAAATAGGTGTCTTAAATCAAAAGATAGGCTCCTTTTTATTCCAAGCCTGAGATTCAGAAATATATATCAACTTTTACATGTTGCAATAACTTGGAAAGAATCAGTGAGCACTTCCCAATTGATAATGAAAGGAAAAGGGGACTCATTCCATAATATTCTGATACATAGTTTTATATGCTATGAAGTAATCATGCTCGGGAAATACGAAGATAATTTGAGGAAATTTAAATGGAGTTTAGTACCAAATCCTTTGTATTTTCTATAATAAAAAGATGTTATATTTTTTGATGTACAAATTATACTGGTCAGGCTAATATCTACTACTGGATAGAATTTAGCATTGTGAAATATTTTGGGCTTTGTATTATTAATGATGAACATAAAGATTCTGACTGTGTAGTAATGAAAACATGCTCACATTTTCTTATGTCCAAGAGACCAACATAAGTTGGGAAACGGGTTTTCACTCTTCTGTCTTAGCCCCAAAGTCTGCATGTTCTGTCAGTCACACCTGGTCACCCTTCAGTTAAGAAGAACAGGAAAGGCAAAAACATTAGTTGAAAGAGAGATAGAATATCTTGACCTTTGTGGAACTCATTTTGTTTTCAAAGAATCATTATTACTTCAACAAATTACAAATGCATGGATTTTTTTGTCTTTACCTTTTGATATCCTAATGATACTGAACAGATGTTTTCAGTCAAAATCCTATCTTCCATTCTACCAGGTAATGATAAAAATATTCACCAATATGCTAGGAAGAAAATAGCAAAGTTGAAATGTTTTATTGATCCATTAAAGATGACCAGCTCTACCAAGACTCCAAACCATTTCACAGCAGGAATTTTTAGTTAAACTATTCTTAACAATAGGGAAAAATATGCTATTTCATTCAAGATTCTGTAAAGATAACAGCTATTTAAAATCAAATAACTTTTCTCTGAAAAATTTTAAAGAAAAGTCAATTTTTTACAGTACATCTGCTGAATTATGGCAGCGTATCTTTTAACACTATGATAAAAAAACTTAGTTTCTAATGCTTCTAGAAAGTCTAGCAATTGAACTAAGAGTGGATTTTATAGTTCAAATCTTTGATGCCCTGCTTGGATATTAGACAACTTGGAAAGACACATTTGGGAAAGGGAACATTGGTAGGAATAAAACATTACTTTGATAATTTCTTTAATCTTAAAATCTTTTTAAATGGCTTAGACACAAAAGGTATATGCAATAAAGCTTGAGAATTCCTTATTTTATGTTTTAAATAATGACAGAGGTGCCTTAGACTCAGTCTTAGTTCTTAATTATAGATCCATGCACAAAGACTGAATAACTACCATGTGGCTTTCATTATGAGGAAATAGCAACCCTGAGGATTTTTGATCTAAAGTCTCTTAGTTTAGACCTTATGTAGAAATTCTGTTAGATAATATAATCAGAGTGGTAGAAGGAATTGTATCAGGAATTCAGGATTGTCCTGACCTCTGGGATTTCCCTGTGTTTGGTGGTATACACCCAGCCTAGTCAGTTAGTTTTAGGCCACCTTGGCCTCCTCAGCAGATGAGTGATCAGTTATGCTTTGAACATGCCTAACTTTAACATCTTGTCAGTAGGAATGTGCATCTAGACAATCTGACTATATTGTCATCGAGTGTTATGTGCCAAGAAAGAGAAAAAAGGCAAAGAAAATCTTTATGTTTTTCATTTTGATTTTCATGTAGGTAACTTTTTACTGGTGAAGGGCTAAAGTGATTCCAAGAATCCTTAATTGAAGAATTCAATCAATGAACTTTCTCTTTCTTTTCTTGTCCTTTTTTGTTGCTGCTGCTGTTGTTTTGTTTTAAAAGAAGCAAGATTAAATGCACTAAGTAAAAAATTTCTCCTCTTCCCTGAAAAGTGTAATGCTTGATGAAACATCTCACATGTATTCCAATTTGTGAATACAGACTATTTAAAAGCAATTTTATGACATGAAATAATTTTACACCAAAATTGTCTCAGTTACTGTTCTCTTGTAGCTGGGACAAATTACCTGAAACCCAAAATAAAGGAAGGAACATAGAATAAGGAATTCTCCAGTTATCATGCCATATACCTTTTCTGTCTTAGCTCACAGTCAGTGGACGTTTCAGTCCATATTCATTTGGCTCCAAGGCAGAGTGGCACACTATGGAGAGCCGCCATTCAAGGCAGCAGAAAAGGAACAAAGGGAGCAGCAGCAGCTGCTCACTCTCCTCCTTACATTGTAATGCAAACTACCTGCCCCAGGGTGGGTGCATCCACACCCACAGTAATCAATCACAAACTCCAGAAGCCACCCTGTGACTGCAAGAGGCTTTGGGGGGACAACTAGATACAACCCATAGCAAAGACCTTTTGAGGCACATCTATTTCTTTTATCCTATTACTTAAAGTTTTCAAACATAATTTTGGTGCAGATATACTTAAAATATGCAACTTCCATTGTTTTATAGAGGCCCCAAAGGAAAGTCTTCTGAAATATTGTACTTATGTGGAGTGTTTACACAGTATTTTAGGCTTACTTTATATATTACTTCATAGCATATCACTCCAGCATTTGGTGGCCTAAAGCAAACATCACTCCATTTAACTGCTCATGATTTAAGGGGATAAGACTCCCAACAGGACTTGGTGAGCAGCTCTTTTGTTCTGAGGGCTTTGGTGAGGGCTGGTAGCTTGGCTGTGTCCAGCTGCATATTGGACTAACCTAGAAGGCCCAGGAGGTTTCACTCTTCTATTTGGTACCAAGGTACACTTCATATGTTCTTTCTTTTTCTCCCCAGGCATAGTTTGAATTGGCTCATAACATGAACCTTAGGATCTTCTACAGGCTGCTGCATTCAGTTCTAAGAAGCAAAAAAGGAAATGACAGATCTCTCTAGGACTAGCTGCAGAAGCAATGTAGAACATGTCTTCTTCCACATTCCTAGGCTAAAGCAGGAAAGAGCATAAGGCACAATTCAAAGAATGGAAAAAGGATGTCCTTGTTTCTATAAGAAACGTGAGGAATTTAAGGATCTCTCAAGCCAACCATGCCTTTAGTCAGCCTTGGTCAAAAAACCAATTATATCAGTTATAGAAATGCACTAGAGGACCCTGTGATGAATTTAGTTTTAGATGATGAAAATATTGTAAATATAAATGATGTCACTACTGTACTCAGACATGATCCTTTAATATTTGCCTTTTAGAATGGGAAGGCAAGGTATAATTGGTAGAAAACAATCTTTCCTCGTTAGTTATATTTAGTAGGCCAAGAATATATATTTCTCTGAAAAACTAAAATCTATATAGATAGATATAAAAGCAATAAATGTTATCTAGGTTTGTTATAACATTTTGTTGAAAATATCATGTTCTAAACAACTTTTAACTTTGAGGAAATTTTAAAAATGTAATTTATACCATAAAGTTAAATATATTATTAGACTTTTGAGGTATATAGCATACAAGAAATGAAATTTTTATGTCGAAGTCAATTATTATGCTGAATTCTACCTCTATAAAATCTTTCAAATTGACAAATTTCATACTGGAAGGAGCAGAAATGTGACATTTCAAGGATTCTACATATTTCAGATCAACTTACATTTTTGTTATGGAGACAATTGTGTATTATAAAATCTTCAGGATACTCAAGAGTTAATTAATATTTACTTGTCTTTCTCCAAATACCTGCATATTGTTTGAGAAGAGAGACTGAACTTACTCATTTTGAAGGAATGATGGCAAATTTTATAACATATTTGTGTGTTATGAGTGTTTTGGATCAGAAAATGGAGTTTTGCACTTATGATGCAGGCACTTAGAAGTATTTTATCCATATGAAGCTAACTAGAATAATGTCCTCAATCTGTGGATCAGTGCACGGGGAGCAGGCTAGGTCAGCTGCTGGGACCTCAATGGGCTCACTGTGTCAGGTGAAATGAAAATGAAGCCTCTGGTTAGAATTCCCATGAGGAAAATGTAGAGAGGAGGTTGATGCACAAAGGGAGGATAAGAGCGCCAAATGCTTGGACACAAGGGGTCCAGAGAAGTTAGAGGAGCAAATGGGGGGAAATGGAACTGAGAGGGTCCTCATTGGCGAGAACTGTTTGGTTCCCCATGAGCTTCAGAACTCTCCAGGGAGACCACAGTATTTCATGTTTCTGTGGAACCAGATAGTCAAGAGCAGAAACTAAACAAATGCTGCATAGTGTACGAATTTAACTCTAATCCAACCAGCAATTTTTGACTTGAGGTCCCTTATCCAGTCTGTGAGAGGATAAAGGAACTCAAATAAAATATTTAACAGCATTTAAAATAAATACTGTCAAGAGATAAAGTCAAGAGATAAAATGAGACATAACGGCCCAAGGAGGTAAGACCTGATGCCCAGGGTCCTTGGGATTCCTAAAGGGAAGACTTGTTTCACTTGCATCCATGCAAATGCTGTAAGTTTTGGCTACTGTTGCCACTATTACCTTTATGTTTACTATATTGTAGGCTGTGAGGAGGTGTTCTCCAGCTGCCTGAGGAAGATACTCTGCTTTTGAGCTGACTGTGCCAAACTGACTTGGGCACAAAGGAAATAATGGTAATTTCAGGGCAAAGTAGAAAGTAAAGGAGACTTGAATGAATGCCTGGGAATAATGAAAGTGAATTCGTAATTATTTTCTGTTTTGGGGCTTCTGAACTATGATGGCAGCAGAAATTGGGAACCTGAATAAAAGTAATATTCTCTCTCGAGGCTCCGTTGAGGAAGGTTCCCAGTTATCATAACCAGCACAAGTTACATGCATGAAAAGCTACAGCAGGCAGTCAGGCAGCTGGAATTAATGACCCACGCCAGTATTGGTTGTTGAAGTATTTGGATATTAATAAGCATTAGATAACAGTGGCAGCTATTTATCTCTTTACCCAATACATCTTCAAACATTTATGCAAGAGACAGATATCCCAGCCTCATGTATCGTCAGAACCTCTGAGCTGTGACCAGGGATTAGTAGACAGAGCTAATTGATTGCCATGAGACTGAATCTAGTAGGACCAAGTGTTTTCCTTTGTAAAGTTTTTTTGAGGAACATTGTTAAGAAAAAATTAGTAATAGTTTATAGCACTGAATAACATGAGAGTCAAAAAGAATATTGAAGACCTTAGAAAATACAGCATGGTCAAGTTTTTTTTTTGATCAAAGAAAATTAAATTTTATATATTACTTTCTGTTGCTCTATTAACCAGATCATAAAATAAATGTTAGTGAGGAAATAACATTACTTGATATTTTTAGTTTTGGAATTGAATTAGTACTATCACATGAAGCAGATCAAGTTGGATTAGAATATTTCAATATTCAACTCTTATGAATGTGGTAAGAACTTATTTTCTTCATGGTACTGAGGATTGAGCCTAGGGCCTTCATATTGAGCTTTAGCACCAATTCCTTTTCTTTTTTTAATTTGAGAGAGATTTTTTTCTGTCATTAAGCTGACCCAAGTGGGCTGGAATATTTGTCTCCTGCCTCAGCCTCCCAGAGTGCTGGGATTATAGACATGCTATAATACAGTTGGCAATTATACTCTTTTAAAAGTATCCCACGCTTAAAAGTCACAGCATGTTAACTAGTTTATTGCAAATGTATGCTTTTATAGAAAGAAAGGATTAAAAAAACCTATCAGAATGACTACAATTACAAGAATCTGTAATGTGCTCTGCAAATGTTGGAGGCTGAATTATATCATATTCATGGATGAAAACTTGATGTGAAGAATTTTGGTGCTAGGGCCGGCCAAATGGCTCAGCAGATTAAAGTGCCTATAAACAGGTACAGGGGCTGGGGATTCAATCTCCGGGCCTGCCATGCTAGCCCCACCCTCAGGGTACACTGAGATGGCAATTGAGATTGGATTTGGTGGCACTTGCCTGGAATCCTAGCACTTGGGAGGCTGTAAACAGGAGAATCACTATGAGTCTGATCTAGTAGTGGGACCTTGAACATTCTATAGACCCTTCCCTAAAAATGTACAAAAAAAATGGTGCTTAATCATGGTTGGTGAAGCAAACCTATAATGCCAGAGCTGTGGGAAACTGGGTCAGAGAACTAGAATTTCAGTACCAGTCTGGGCAATTTTATGAATTATTCAGACCTTGTTGAAAAACTAAAGCATGAAAATGTCTGAAGTTTTAGTTCAGTGTGATGGGTTCAATCCCAACTACTCAAAAATAAAATTAAGTATCTGATAGTATTAACATGTCTTCAGAAGATTTAAACAGAAATAATTATAGTGAGTGACAAAAGTTTTCAAGAACTGTGAAAGTAGCTTTACTAAAGAACTTCTGGAACATTGGCAAACCATTTTACTAAATTTGCTGCATAGAAAAGTTATCACAAAAGCCTTAAAAATGATGGATTGTTTCAAAACTTTAAAGTAGATATAATTTAAATTATTCTTGAGAAATATTTTAACTTTATGTCAGTCTATATTAAAACTATAGGATTGTAATGTTTCTGGAGAAAATTATACTATGAATGTACAGATATCCTAGCATTATGATTAATAAACTGAGAGGAATATAACATAAATATAGAGATTTTAATGTTATCTAATTTGGCATAGATGGAGGTGGCCATAATTCAGTGTGGCAGGAGTTCCAGAAAAAGAATCTCAACAAAGCACTATATCCTGTACAATGTTAAATATGAATGTCATTGCATTTGAGGTAATTAGCACAATTTTAAACCTATCTGGATAGGTTATAATCTATGTAAATTATACTGCTACCCTCTAGGGGTTACAATCACTTCTCTGGTAAAAGATATTAAAAATATTTTCAAGATTAAAACTGATTACAGTATAATAAAGCAACTTGCACCATCGCTATTCCACAGCAAATGAATAGAGGTGACCCATTTTTCTATATTGGTTATGAGTTTCACATGAACTATTAATCAGTTGAATTTTTAAAAAGTCTGTTTCACTGACTCAATGTTTCTGATTTTTTGACCCAGCATAATTTCATTTATTCCCCTCCTCCCTCGATGGTATCACTCATTTATCCACTGTCATAATTATCCTTTTTTCTGCTCTGTTTCTTTCTGCTTTGCTCTATTTTAAGTGCAAATCTATTTGTACCTATATATTTCTCCAGGAAAACCAGATAATTGTATTCTATATGTACTGGGTAACAAATATTAACCCACTGATTGGATGTTATGGACCAGGGACTATGATAACTGCTAGACTTGCACTGCTGAAGGAGACAAGAGACTCCGCTCAGATCTTGCAGTGAAACACAGGCCCAGCTCATGAGTGTCGTGATGAATATAATGAAGGGCACAATAAAAACTGCAGGTTTCCCGTAAGTGCTATGTTTAGTTTATATCTGGTGCAGGTGCTGGGAGACAGTAAAATTCTTTCCAAAAAAAGTGAACACTTGAGACTTGAAGTGTAAGCAGGAAATAGATAAAGAGGCAGAGAAGACATGGGGTGGTTGCTTCAAAAATGTAGGCAGTGTCTTGTACACAGTGTATAAATCTCAACTGTGTAGTGTTTATGGAAAAAAAATATCGAAGTATGAGGTTGTCACAAAACATTCTAGAAAGCAGTATGTGAAGAAGATGGAGGACCCATGTCATGGAAATCACTGTCCTATAACATAATTAGAGCATCTGGATCTCACACTAGATGATGAAGATATTGTTAAACTACTTCAAACAGGTGACTAATATCATTGGTTTCAAATATTTCATGTTGAGGATGGAGATTTAGTTCAGTTGTGCAGCATCTGCCTGACAAGTATGAAGTCTTGAGTTAGATTCTTATTACTCCCTAAAATACACAAGTAAATGAACAAATGTTTCATTTTGGTGAAAGTAAGGTATACAAGAGATAACCACACTTTACAATGACATTTAGGTGTGCAGAACTACTGAATTAAGGAAATGGCACAAAAACACTTAGAATATATTTGAAAAATTTTTATGTATTTGGCACAGGGTCACATTATGCAGCTTGGACTCATAGCAATCCTCCTGTTTCAGCCTCCCCAGCATTAGGATTACTGGCATGTGCCACCATGCTCAGTCTTGGTGGTCAGTTTAGCACACCTGAGAAAGGGCCTGCACAGCATGAGGCACCAGGGATCAAACCTAGGTAATTGCACTTGCCAGGCAGGTGTTTGGACTGCTGAGCTATGTCCACAGCCCTGTAATATAATTTTTTGATGCAGCAAAGTTGAGATGCTAAGAGGGAGTTCATATAAGATTAAATCAGAAAGAGGAAAAGGAGGAAGACATAAATCTGAGATACACTAACACATTTATGATTTAGATACTGTGAAAGTAGACTGACTTAAGATTTGTATGCATCCCTGGTGATCCAGGACAGAGTATGTCTTACATTAATTTAAGAGTTTGGTATGACAAGAGAAGTCCTTGAGAGCTTCTAAAGTCAAAGAGCCAAATGGTAGGGTAAAAAATTGGCAGGTGAAGGGGTGACAAGAGAAGAATTTAAAAGTCAAAGTTAAAGTTAAAAGGAGCAGACACAGGTGGAATTGGTATGAACAAATTTTATATTGTTTGGAGAAGCAGGGGTAGAACTATAATGGATTATAAAAAGTAAAATCACAAAATAGTTTTGGCTAGCAAGGAAAGAAAAAGATTAGGAGTGTAGAATGCAAAGAACTCACCAGATTTTATGTTCTTTAAAATTGTTCTAAAGTATGTGTGTAGCTTTCATTTTTTAAAGTTAAAGAGCCTTGAAGCATGTTTAAAGCTGCAGGCAAACTGTCAATTGAAACTAACATTGGAAATATGAGAGAAAAGAGGAAGGTTAAAAAAGTAGGACCTCAAGGAATCTCAAGTCACTGGGTGTTTCTGTGAAAAATAAAAATGGGCAAATACCCGAAACTAATTGTGGTTATTACATGACTAGTCCTTTTTAACCAAGAGAAGCAGCTAAAGAAGTGTAAGCCTACAGTGTTCAGAAAATACGAAGTAGTTTTGTCATGCCTCTTAGAAAATTCACAGAATAGGCCGCAAAGTGCAAGAAGCCCAAATTCAGTGATTAAGCATGGTAGCAAAAGGAAATTCAAGTATTTCTTCACCAAACAGAAAGAGAAATTTGTTCATTATAAAGGAAATACAAATTGAAATTATGATGTAATGATGTAGTAATGTTTGGATTGGCAAAAGTATCTAAGTTTGGGAATAGAGATGTTCGTGAGAATTTCTGGTAATAAGAAAGCACAGTTTACAAACCTATTTCATGAATGCTCACATCTGATGTTAAATTATAGCCAGGACTATTCACTGACATCTAGTCTGTTTGCCTGTACACAAGACTTGGAAGCAAGGCAAATTTCATTTTCTGTCATTGTTGCACATTTCTACAGGTGTAATCATGCACTTCATTATTATTAAGTAATATAATAACCATGAAATATAATTATGGGTCACCACGGATGCACAAATCTACTCACATATAAGTTTATACACATGCAGGGTACTGTGGATTGTGCATAATTTGCTACCATTTTTGCAAAAGGTACACTATAGCTTTTTGGGCACACAGTAAAATGACACATTGCACTCTTTTATCTATGTGTGAATGTGACACAAACAGACAATAGTGTCATCATTTCAAATATGTATTCTTGTAGAATTAATTTTGGATTTCCATAATATACATACATTTAGTTATAAAAAATAACAATACAGCAATATGTCATAGCATTGTGAATTTCCCGTTCTTGTTTTGAAAATTTGTACCATATGTATTGTTGTGTGTTGCTTTTTTCTGTCTTTGTTTTTGTTACTTGTTTTTGTTTTCATTCTTTTAAATAAAATGTTTAAAAAGTGAATAAAGTACCCTCATAAACTAATTCCATGTATATATTGCTGAGGGAAACACAGGACGTAACTATTTCCAGTGACTTCAAAGTGAGGTAATAGGCACATTATATGCTATTGTATGCCAAATAGAATAAACTTAGATTTTTAAAATACCATATAACCCTTCATTTAATGTATTTATGGAACGTTTTATTGTTACTTTGGGGTGTGTGTTTGTGTGTGTGCACAGGCACTTGTGCTATGAGTTACATATTATGATCATTAATGTAGAAATGAGGAAACTAAGGATTAGGGAAGTTTGATCTGGCTTTGAAATGAGGTCTAATTTGTACTCAGTGTATTCCACACCCTTCCATTGCTGGTCTTGTCGGAGCCTGAAATGATCCCAAGTCTGCTTCTGTTCAACATGCTGTGAACACTTGTGAAATATAAATGGCAGTGGAATGGATGGCCCTGCATGTGTGACATTTAATGTAATAATGCAACCTGTTTTAAACAAGAGAAGTTACTTAGTGTTTTTTCTTTTACATTAGTCCTGAGGGATGCGTGTTTGAGGGCCCTAGGAAGACAGCACTTGTAAATACTCTTTGCTGCATTATGCATAGGAGAACTGTAGTGGCCAGCTTCCTAGAGAGGAATATTCCCTAATAAATTTAAATTGGAACAGTGTCTGATGCAGCTCTAGGGTTGCACTGTAGACATTCATCACATCATCATAGACTACTTAAACTTACGTTGAAGAAGCAGCATTATAATGTGAAGATGAGAGATGCTCTGCAACTCAAAAACCTAGTTTACCCTTGTGACATATTATAGAGGATTCTCATTCTAATTTAGTCTGGCTTTGAAGAAAGATAGCTTTCCCCAATCTTAGGCACTCTCACCATTCATCATTGATTTCTATTTTTAAAGATGGCAGATTTACATCTTATTTACTGTCCATAAACAATGAGGCTTCTTCACACCAAAGACCTAGAAAGAAATATTTGATTGAGCTTGTGACTGGAAGGCATAGGCTTCTTTTGCTTATTTGTCTTTAAACATCTAAATAGAGTTTTATGGCCCTCTGAGATTGTGCTTCAGTTTTGTTCAGGTGTTTTCTTCTGTGTGAGCAGAATGCACCCCATTCACATCTCATGTGTGCATGTGTTAATGTGCTGATGTGACCTATCATGAAAAATAGAACTTTGGGTAGATGAACTAGAAGTATCAGTACATTTTTAATACTGTAAGTTCAGTAATGAACTAAACTGGAAGAGCCTTTCTTGTTCAATTAGAAGTGGTAAACATGTGTTGATGCCTTAACAGAATTATTAACAAGTGTTTATGTCTTGGTTTCCTGCCTGGTTCTCTTCCCTTTAACTACTATGAAAAACTGTGGCACTCTATCTCAGAAAAGCAGTCGAGCTACTCTTCAGTGGTGGTTAGCATTTTCTCTCATTCATCACCCACATTTACTCCTGTATTAATACGATATATATCTTTTACAGTATTTCTTTGACTCTGGTGAAAATGTGCATTTTCCATGATGAACATGTATTTAATATAAGAGAGACATGATGAAGAGCTTGAAAAGAATACACAGGAGCCATATTTCTTGTCAATCGGAAGTATTTTCTGTAGTCAGGAAAATACATCTCACGTAAGCATCATTTTTTTTTTCAGAAAGCACATGCTCCTTTTATTTATTAATTGTGCACAATCCATCAAGCTCAGTATACTTTCCTAGAAACTTCACCTTGTGTTTCAAATTTATTTGAAAAGTAAAACAAAGAAAAATTTCTGTGAGTGCAGAAGAAATAGAGTTCAACATACATGCATTTGATCACTGGAGCACATTCTTCCAGGAGAAGTCAGATGTCTGAGTGTATTAACTTCTGCTCTGCTTGTGGCTTGGATCTGCTCTGCTTCTCTTAATGGGCTTGGTTTGCTGACCATCCACTTGATTATGTGTTCCTCTCTTTGTTACAAGGTCCTAATTTAAAAAGGTTACAATTAGATAGTATTATGATCATTAAGAGTTCTTCAGATGGTGTTTCTGAATATTTTTGTTTGAAAACATAATTGGAGCATTTTTTGATCCACAATATTCAACATAACTTATTATTTTGAAATTATACTTATATTTGCTTTAATGAGTAACTATCACAGTTAAAGAGAATACTTTACAAAGACTGACATTAGCCTTTGTTATCATTATAAATATAATCAGTCAGGATATATCCCCATGATGTTTTGAAGAGTGCTAAGACATTTATGAAATCTGTGGAGATGTCAGCTGGAATCTTTTGCAGTGTTAGAATATATTCAAGTGTGGATATATATAGGAGAGGTGTGTTTGGAGGACAATGCATAGTACAATTAAAGCACAAGACTGAGAAAGATTGCATATTATAATATGGTCAAAAGCATACAGCACAAAAGAGAAATGATATTTATCTACTATATGACAGTGAAACTTAACTATATTCTGAATTTGGATAAAGAAGGTTTATCTCAATAGTGATGAGTTGGTGACCTCTAAGAGCGGATGGATATTAGGGAAAGAGTTTTAAACTGTCTAAGGAAACTGAGGTCTAGAATAAGTAAAGTTGGGACACATAGACTCAGACTTGCTTTTTGAAATCAGCAGAAGGAGTTCATTTGACAAGTGGAACAACCACTTTTAGTTACTGTAACAATATAGTAATTTGGTCAAGTACAATCATTTGTACTCGGTGTAATTTGGCTTCAAATTCAAATTTTGGAGTTATAAAATTAATTGGTGTGCTTTTAGATTATTTGGGCATTACCAGCAGATTTTCTATTCTGCATTTAAGGCCTATTATAAAAACAAAGGTGATTCATCCAGACACTCAGTATTTTGAATACAAGTGAACTTGACTATAGTGTTTTGAAGTTTTGCTCAATCTGCATTTGTTTGGGTTAATTTATTTGTTAATTTGGAATCTTCAAGTATTAAGAATATGAATGTAATAGGAAATTGTAGTGGTGTGAATCAGAATTCTCCTGGACATATACTTATTTACCTTGTGTAAGATATTATTGTCAAATTTTCTGGCACTCCTGAAAGAGTCATTCCAAAAACTTATGCTATTTACAAATACTATTAGAAGATATCCCTCTATTCATTGAATTAAGAGAATGTAGCTGTGTATTTATCTTAACTATTTTGAATATATAAATTCATTTGTATCCCCTTTTTTGTTTAGTTTTGTCAATTAAATATTGTAGGCATGTGAATTCAGCAAAATATTCCCAAATAGTCCAGTAGTCCATAACAGTGTTGAGTTTCCCATTTGTTTGGCAATGTCAGAAGTGGTTGACTTAAGTCTTTTACAGCTTAGCATAACAATATGGTCTTACTTCTTATACTTCGGTTTAATACTGTTCTGCTGGATGCTTAAGACCAAGGTACAGGAAGACCTATATAACTAGAATTGTAGCTTTTGTATCTAATTAAGGTCAGTCAAATCCCCTCAGGATTTATCCTGAGAACCTGTACTGTAGTTTGTAGATCCTTTATCTGTGTCAGTCATGTGGATGAGTCACACATTGCTAGACCAATTATCATGTATGCATCTTGTACAACAATTAACCACTAAGAAAACAATATGCAGTGTATTAATTATTGAAACTATCCTAATTTGATGTGAAACTGTCTCATTGCTATTTGTTTCTCAATAAAATTATGGAAAAATAATAAAGAATAATTGAAGAAAAAAAAAGAAACTTATGCTAACATTTTGTAAAACTTGTAATTGTTCTTTTTCCCATGAAAGATATATTGCAAGTTACTAAATTATTTAGGGTAATGCCTTTCAAACTCTATTCTGTGTTTCTCATTCACCGTAATTTCTGGCCCAAACCTAATGATTATATTATTAATTTCTTGCAAATGATTATAATTGCATGAAGATTAATTAAGATAAATTTGTCTGATAAGATTAGGCTAAAACTAGAATAAAAATCTGTTGGCTCAACAGCCGCTGATGTCAAGTTCAAGGTCAAATAGGCTAGACGATCTTCTGTGGTTTAAGACCCTGATGCTTCCCCATGTGCGTTGCCTCCACATTCCTCTTACTCATGTCATGAGCACTATGCCCGCACTGTAGTTTCTAGTAAGGATACCAAAGAAATGACTGTGCATCAGAGAGCTGTGTAACTGCAGTGTGTGGGTGTGTGCAGTCCGGCTCTCATGTTTGGAGATTTGCCTTTACTATAATTTTGTCTCTGCTTTGTTATGTATGTATTTCCTGAAGCCTCACACACATACCTTTGTATTTGCTCTTCCACAAGTTTCAACTGCTTCTCTCAGATATCTTTTTGCTGACTACAACATAATTAAAATTTGGTTAAATTTTCTCCCAATGATTCCTTTCTGAAAAGGCTTGACTCGTGTTTGCACAATTCTTTCCAACGGCTCTGATGTCCTCTTCCTCTCTGTATTTTTCTCTACAGCACCTCCAGCTTCCTATATTCTGTATTGTAGTTTCACATTTCTGTTGTTTTGTTTCCCTTTCGTACCCACCCCAGAGTATAAATTCTATGATGATAAGGATTTGTTCCTCATTCCTTTTCCCTCTAAATTGTAGCAGTCATCTCAAAGTGTTGAATAAGGTTGATAAATGTAGATTTAGAGACTGCAGGAAATCATCTTCAACATAGGAGTTTACAATTACTCTTACCTCTCAAGAAGTACGTTAGGACTTTAAAAATGTAGGGAATTCTCTTTATTTTTTCATTGAATCAATTGCCTTTGCATGAGTGAAACAATACACTGAACAAAACATCTAGACTTCTTATGCCTATTTTTTATTTATTTTGTGTTATTTTTTTGTGGACCTGGGGATTGAACTCAGGCTTTGCGCTTGCCAGAGAAGTGCTTATTCTACTGAGCCATCTCCCCTGCCTGATATGCCCATTTTTAATATGACAAAAAAAATCTGCCACTTAGACAGTAATTTTATGAAACTTAAAACAATGATATAGTATAGCTTCAGACTCTGCACTTCAACAAGTAAGCTACTAGCCCCTGTTGGCTATTCTTCTGTTAAATGTAATCTGGGTGGGAGAATTAATAGCACACTTAATAACATTTTATTTTTCCCTCCTTCACTACTTAATGCTCATCTGATGAATATTTGAACATGGGTTCCTCTTAGATCATTTAGTATAGAGAACACTGAGGCCTAGTGAATTTGTAATCAAAAGTGTTATTAAAAACTGGTCTAACCTTTTTTTGTATATATAACCTACATTAAGGGAATTAGCCATCTTCATGTGAAATTCTGGGCATTAGGGTTCTGTAGAAGAACTAACTGGGCAGAGACATGTCTTTGGATGAGACCACGTATAGCTCTAGCTTTATTTTAATATAATTCTTACATCTTAAAATTATTTGAGGAGGAATTTGTGGTTCATTTAGGATTGACATTCTTTAGGCTGTGGTGTTCGTTTTGCTGTCATTTGTGTCACCATTCATCATTATATTTGTGTTCTTAACACTATGTTCTTTCAATTTTCTCTTCACATTGAAGGCATATTTTAAAGAAAATACTTGTTGTATGAAAGCACTCTGCTTAGTAAGAGCACAGGGCCCAGGGTTTGATCCTTGGCATGATGTGCCAGCCGCACCCCCAGGGCATGCTGAGAGGGTGATTGAAACTGAGCATGGTGGCAGGTGGTTGTAACCCAAGTTGGAGACTGAAAACATGAGAATCACTACTAGTCTGATCTATGTAGTGAGACCCTGTAGACTGCATATTAAATACATTGAAAAAAAAAGAAAAGAAAATAGTTACTGTGTTATGATTTGCTTCTCATTTATTGGTGTGTAGCGTAGCTAAAAATTATCTGGATTTTTTTTTTTTTTTGAGACAGGGTCTCACTATGCAATTCAGGCTGTCCTTAACCTCACTCTGTAGCTCATGCTGGTCTCGAACTCACAACAATCCTCCTGCCTCAGCCTCCCGAGTGCTGGGATTACAGGCATGCGCCACCACACCCGGCTTATCTGGATTTTTTTGAAGCATAATTTACAGTTGATTGTCTGTTTATGTACAGATCATTTAGTACATTTGACCCTCCTATAGATAAGATTGTCCATCACATAATCTCTTAATGCCTCTCATTTTTGTTAAATGAAGCCACTGGTACAGATTCCTAGGTTTCAACATTTTCCACAAAGGAAGAGCATAGAGTGTCTACACAGTGGGATGGTTCTGTTGCAAACTTAAATTACACAGAAATGACACCAGCCTGGTTCATCTATCCCTCTGCAGTTGGACAGGGAAGCAGAACCTTTTTGCTCACCCACACTTCATCTAGTTTGAAGCAAGGAAATATACGGGTGCAGCAAAACAAACTGCCTTTTCCAGCTGAACTCTATCTTCTCTGACAGATGGTGCGTTTGGGCATCTTTTCCATCCAGAATAATGTTGTAGTTGAAGAATGAAAGCATTGAGAGAGATCATTTGTTGTACAGAAGCAGAGTTTCAAATAACCCTTACTATTGCCAATCTCCGCTGTAATTCTTGAATTTCCACATAGGTGCTCAAGAAGCTGAGTGGTGAGATTAAGCAGTCAGCTAATGTTCTTTTCTAAAGTCATAAGCACCTAGCATTTAATCTTTTATATATGCAGATTAAAACTGAAGGTTGATTAAATATCAACAATAGAAGCTTCATTCAAAAGATTCTGGCACACCGTTTGGTGTCTGTGGTGGAAATGAATAATTTATTATGTAGAAGAACATGACTTTATAAAAATATTCTTTCCCTAGGCAGCACAACACTTGAGAAGGCCATGTAGTGCCAGCCTGCTCTACTACCCTAGTTCTCCACACACTGCTGTGATCAATGCTTTCTGATTGAGAAATCTCAAACACCACAGCCTAAAGAACGTCAATCCTAAATGAACCATAATCTCTGAAAGAGATTGTGCTTAGAGCTGCCCTACAGAATATATTTTAGGCTGGTCATATGTCAAAGAAGATTTCAGTGCTCTGACTCATTCTACATAATGAGAAATTATATTTCATACTAGTTTAGACCAAAGTACTACTCATTAACAGATTGGCTGATTGATATTTTTCTTGAGAAATTTGGAGCTGTATATCCAAGAAATCACCCTAATTAAAGAAAACAGACAAGCTAGTGATCTATTAGGAAGGGATGGTATTCATAAATAGGAGAATATTCCCTGTTTCTCAGCCTGTATCATTTTACCAGCCATGATTGAGTTTATCTTAACAATTAATGAAATAAGTAGGATCCACAGGCATTCTAAAATCTGGAAGACTGGTGTGCTGGCCCCACCTCTGGGGCACTCTGAGATGGCCATTGAGACTGGACATGGTGGCCAACAGGATAAAATTATCTGTCAAATAATCTCTTAATGCTCCCCATTTTTGTTAAATGAAGCCAGTGGTACAGATTCCTCGGCTTCAACATTTTCCATAAAGGAAGAGCATAGAATGTCTATGGAGTGGGATGGTTCCATTGCAAACTTAAATTTGTAGTTTAAGTAATTCCAGCACTTGAGAGGCTGAGAGAGGGCAAATCCCACCAATCTAGTAGTCAGAACCTGAACACCTTGCGGATCCTTCCCTAAAATATGTCTTTTTTTATTTTGGTGAAACCAGGCATTGAACTCAGGCCCTTGTGCTTGCCAGGGAAGTGCTTATTCTACTGAGCTATCTTCCCTGCCCCTAAAGTACATAAAAATTAAAGCAAACAAACGAATAAATAAATAAATCTGGAAGATAGACCTTGAATCCATGTATTGGCAAATTCCTTCCTGAACACATCCACAGCTTTAAAAAGGAGCCTTTTCAACATTCCTTTGGAGCTGGTTCATGTTTTTCCAAATCATTTCTCAGTTGGTGCTTTAATGTAGGACCTAATATTTGTACCTGAACATTAACAACCAAGGAAATGAGTCCAAGAAGAATGAAGAGTAATTCCTTGACCATTAGGCTATATCTCTTTGAAAGCTCATGCTTTCTTCAAGGTGAATGCAGACCTTTAAAAAATAAATTAAAAAAAAAAATAGACACTCCAGATTCTCTGCATTCTCCTCTATCTTTGGAGGCTTAAAAGAGAGTGGAGGCTTAATTAATTGGCCTGTTTCTGTGTATTCTGAATTATTATCCTGTCCAAAAATCTTGAGGATAAAAATCCTCATATGAAGGAGGGAAATATTAGTGTGTTAGAGACTATCTTTTTTCCACCTATGCTGATGCCTTAGTGCAAAGATGATGATTTTATCACTTAAGAAGAAGCACCTGTGATAAGAAATGCCCTAAATTTGATGTTGAATTACTGTTTGTGCATTAGTAAAATACTAACTGCCAAGATGTTATTAAATTTGAACAAGACCTAACCATAGATTTAGTTTATTTCCATAACTTAATTTAAGATACAAGAAAAAAAGACTTCTGAGTTTTAAAGTCAAGGAATTTCATATGAACTACAATTACAGTGTTGTGTTTCCACTTTATTGCAAAATCCTGCTAATTTACAATGAAAAAGAAATCACAGCTTTGTAGAATGGAATTTTAAAATCATCTAATTCAGCTTCTATTGAGACTGTTTTACTGCATACCTTCACTATAAATATTTTCAAATGATCCACTTACCCTAATATTTCTTGAAAAGTCTGTACAATAGAAAGTTGTATTATCCTGAGGTACTTCATTATTGTGAATAAAATTGGATTCTCTACACTTTTCCCTTGCTTTTCATTCTGTTCTAAGAGCAAGACATATTTGAACTCTAGAATAGCACTAGTAGTACTTTTTATGAGGAAATGTTTTATATCTTTTCAATAAGCACATGTGGCTAATGAACTCTTGAAAATGATTAGTTTGACTGAACTAAATGAATTTTGAATTTTATTAAAAACTTACATAAATTAAAATAGCCTTATATGGCTAGTGGCTGCCATGTTGGTTAAATGACTTCAAAAGTGTTGCTTTTATTGAGGACAGAAAAATGAGAAAATGCCTTGTTTTTTTTGTACTTTTAACCCACAAAGAATAATGCCTTCATGATTTCTTTTCATATACTTTTGGGGAAATCCACAACTCTTGGCATTTTTAAAGCCCAATTTACTTTACTGGCTTTTGAATATATACAAAGGCAGTGGTAAAATTTCAGTATATGGTCAACTCAGATTTAGAAAAGAAGCTTGCTCAGGTAACAGATAAAGCTGAAGATGAATGTCAAAGGTGTCCGGAGAGACAGAAACACATGACTTGATGATCTGGTTGTGGGATGGTCATTCAGTGTTAAAACACAGCCACTTGGCGGAATTTATGATTTCTAAAAGAATGGATAAGCCTTCCTTATAAGGAATAGGGTTAATCTCAGTGTAATCTTCCTGTTTTGTTTATTCACCCTCCTTCCTTTCTCCTCAGTTGTTGCTAGTTATGTAAATTAAAGTGATCCTTAACATTTCTCACATCCCTATTGAAGAACAAGTGTCACTGAGATGGATGGGCCGTTCCTACACCCATCTCCTCCTTCATCTTCACTGTGCTGCCCTCCATTCCTTATTACAGCATGAGCAGGCTGTAAAGAAAGGTGCTGAGTTGCGTCAGATGAGCTGAACTGAGCAGAGACAGGGCAATGCATTTCTAAAGTGCTGTGGCGTGTGGCAGCCTCCTTTATCTAATGCAGTGACTGTCCTGCTCTGAAAAGTTAACACACACACACACATACACACACCCCTGAACTTGGGACTGAGTTTTGTCCTCGCCTGCCTTTTTGTGAATGGCTCTGTGACTCGGCTTGTTCTTTTGTGCTAGAAGACAAAATACATTATACTATACAATTTATTTATTTTATTTTATTTTATTGAAGTACCAATATCAATGAGACAGTTTTAAGACACCTTAAGAAGACGGATTCGATAAATTAGTACATTGCAAACTGTTTTCATAATGTTTTGGTGTGATACTATATGACTTAGATTATCTTGTTTTTCTTTTGTTCTAGTTTTTTCTCTTCTCTATTCAATCACAATTTTCTTGTAGTTTACATCACAATTCAAATTTATGTGATATCCTATTAAATTAATTCGTAGTTATGAATAAGTTTTCTTTCTTAAAATGAACATTATAGAGCAATTATATCCTTTAATATAAATACCTATATGAAGGGAATGGTTGAAAGGTAAGTGATTTTAATCAAAAGAAATTTTCTCCTGCCCATGAGTTCTTTTCAATTATCCTAACTTGATGTGCTTTTAAATTACTTGTAAAATCTAAATAAATTTTCATGACTAGTGAAATTGTCTTCTACAATTAAAACAATATTGAGCTTTGCCTGCCTTCTTTGTTATAAAATCATGTGCAACCTGCTGTTCTCCTGAAACAAAGTGATTCCTTTTAAAGTAGGAAAGAATAAAATGCAAATAACAAAAAGCATAACACAGCAACAACTACAAAATCGTATTCGGCTAACTCAAGCGAAGTCACTTTTGGAGTGTGAGCCAAGATCGGTTACTCAATATTCAAGGAAAGAAGAAACAAAGACAAATCCTTTCCCCCTTGCACCTGACAGGAATAGAACTGCTGCACAGATACGGTGAGCCACGCATACAGTTGTGATGGCTTCTGTGATAGTAATACGAAGAAAAGAATATCACCCATTGTGCTTTTTGCAGTGTAGGGAATTTTCAAAACATTTTATTCACATAAAGATCAATCTACATTATCATCCTACTTCCAAACAAGTACTATCACTCTTATTTCACAAGTGAGAGCGTATGGGACTCAAACACTTGATTTTGTCAGATGCTCTCTGGCCCTGGCTGCAGGAATAGACAGGGAGCAAAGCTTCTGTGCTTCAAGAGCTGACAGGTCACAGAAGGAAGAAGCGGTCAGTCATCTCTTTGCCTCCCCAGTCAGAGAACAACAGCTTTCCTTCGGACAAAAGTGAATTAATGAGTGGCAGCAAAAAGGGGGAGGGACAGCTTTCCCCTGCAGGAGAGCTTTCTTAGAGGAACACTTTGCTGCACACGCATGTGGATGATCCTAGTTTTACACGTGTGTGCACATCCTCTTATGGAACGACAAGGATGAGGGAATGGTGATGCTCTGCCAGGAGGGCTGTGCCACTAACCTGCTGTATGAGTCAGGCAATGTGTGTGTGAGACACAGTGCAGCGGATGCCACAACAAAGCCAATGTTGATTTTAAAAGTGTGGAACAGTTTACGTGAGGTTTTCTTATATTACTTCCTCTTGCTATTAATAACTATCCTCTGAAAAGGGTTTTTCTGAACAGAATTCTATACCTGCTGGATTCCTTCTTGGAGTTCTGAGAAGTATTGCAGTAGAAAGACTATTTGGATTTGCTTGAACCAATTCTTTCCCCCATGATACAATGGGACACATTCATTTATCTTTTGTAGTCAACCAGTGAACATAACTTGAACAGAATAAATTTAAAAACTGCTTCTTTAAACAAAGGAAATGAATGATGTGGAAAGCCCAGTAATCATGGTGGGATAAGAGAAACATTTTTGACAAGAGTTAGGTTGTGGCTACCATATTCAGCTAGTTTTATCAGTTTGTATCATGCTGTCTCATGCTGTGGAAATATAATTATTTAGGTTTCTGGACTAATACAAGCAGTTCTTGTTTTTCATTCATTCTGTAAATATTATACCATGTTAAATAATCATGTTAAGGATAGGCATGTGTACATCTTTTTCTCTGTCTAGGACCAAACAGTCCTTAGCGATCTTCACAGAACATGACTCAACAAATATGACTCCTGGAGATTTTTTTTCCAACTGTCAACAAGTGTTTTGTTGACTGTTCCAGATTTTTGAAAGTGCTATAAATTCAGCATTTGAATCTGTTTTTCAGTGTGTATAATAAACATTCCTGCTCTGTGTAATTTTAACTAGACTGAACGATGCTTACACTTTCCAGATACCAGCTGTTGAAGCAGCAACTTTCAAACAATTTTGCAGATCGGCAAACACATTATATCATTGTGTGCTTTGCAGCTGTCTCTTCAGTTAGTCCTGCTTTGCTTTTCGAAGAGAAACTTGTGTACAGTTACAGAAGAGTATTTGTTTTCCTCTAGCAGTCTTGGCAATTAGTGTTTTCCTAAGCTCCAATTTTTCTTCAGTGCAGTAGGTATCCTGTATTGTGCAGCATTTGCAGACCAAGGTAGTAACTTGTGCGGTTTTATAAAGTAATTACTGTAGCAAAAGAAAACAAGGGAAAAAAGTAATGTTTTATCTTTTTTGAACTCATTTTAAAATTATTTGCTTAACACCACCAACAAAAGATCTATTGTGTGCATTTTTAAGGCGCTCTGCTAAGTATTATACATTTACTGGAGTAAATAACAAAAATTAGTTGTTTAAAAAGTAGGTTTTAAAGTGAAGGTTGCTGTAAAGAACATCAAAGAGCCAGTGGAGGGAGAGAGAAGAGGGAAGGAGTGAGGTGAAGTAGTATAGGAGGGAGAAGAAGGCAGGAGAGAGGGAGAAAGAGAGGGGGAGAGAGAGAAAGACAGAGACAGAGACAGACAGAGAGACAGAAAGGAAAGACAGAGAGAGACAGAGACAGACAGACAGACAGACAGACAGACAGACAGACAGAGGCACAGAAAGATAGGCACAGACAGAAAGACAAAGAGGACACCTAACTGCTTATAAGGGAAAGAAGTCCAAAGAGGCTACAATGAAATACTCCAAGTCAGGATATCTTACTGTGGAACTAAGAATACAAGAGACAGGTTGGAAAGCCATGTTAAAGAATGCAGGGTGTGAAGTCAGTCAGGAATTAGTGTAAATGATTTGGGTGAATTTTGTCAGGGGAATCCCAAGGTGAGATTTGTGATTTTAGGAAAATGTCACTCTGTATGGCAGGGGCAAATAAATTCTGTGCAGTCAGCGTGCAAGGAGCCATGATGGGTGCTGTTGCATCTCTGTACTACAGTGGCTTGGGAAGTGGCCCTTACACATGCAGGGTCCTTAGCTTTCTTGCATGCATCTGTTAACTGATAAATGGAATTATCAGATATTTATAATGTTTTAGATCTTGAATATCCCTAGTCTAGGCCATGAGAATAAGAGATGGAAACTAAGTCTCAGGACAACTCAGTCACCTTGCTCTAAGTTTCATAGCTAGTTATTGGCAAAGCTAAACTCAGGATTCAATATCTAAGAAAAATGATTTGTATCTCTTCCACATTTTACTATTATTTTATGCTTATAAACTTAACTGTTTACTTTTGACCATGGAATGGTTAAAATACTAAAAGACTGATTTATTTAGTACTATTAGTAATAAGTTTTGCTATAACTAAGGACATACAGGAGAGGAGAGATGCTTCAGGCCTCTTCCTTCCTCCACCTCTTTGGGCTGAAAGAACAGCAATTTCATTTGGCTCCCAAATAATTTGCACTACATTCATCACCAAGCTCACTTGTGTCCATTACATTGGTAAACAAGTATTGACCGTCACCTTTGTTCCAGGGATTGTCACAGGGGTTGGGTGGATGTGAATAAAGCCCTGTTCTGGAGGCTCCTGACAGGGCAGGGAACATGGGGAAGAAGATGAGCAGAATCCCAGGCTGTTCTACAATGAAATCCTGGGCATGAAACAATAAACGATAGCCAGACTTACAGTTTAAAATTATCCAGAAGTGCATCCTTTGTCAATAAATTGACAAAGCTATAAAATATGTACATTCAAGTTTTTTTGTCCAGCTCTCAATCCTCATGATAGTCTCCATAATGTTGATTCTGAAATCCTCTCTGGGATTGATCTTGAACATGAACAGATTGGTTTTTAGAATAGAGCAGTAAATAGATAACTACTTAGGGCAGACTTTATTCTGCAGTTGTGCTGACAAGGGTACTTGACTCTCAAGAACACATTCCTGATTCTGGATGGCAGTGCTTTGATTCAGAAGAGACAGTCTTTGTCAGAAACACCATCTTCCAACTGTAACCCATCATTGGGTCTTTAAAAATCAAACATTCTCAATGAAAACAGCACTGCTCTCATAAAAAGCATACCCTGTATAAGGGACCGAATATTTCCCTATTGAGAATGAGAGCACCTTGACGAAAAAGAAGCTATTTGTTGATCTTATATTTCTTCCTCGTTCTTTAATTGCCTTTCTTAAATAAATTCACCTAGCAAAATTTAGTATATACACATTTGTATACATAGGCACATGATTTCAAAACCATTCTATCACTAGGTTTAAATATGGGAAGTTTTCGCATGTGAAATGGTAAAAAACTGAATCAGCTGCCTTCTTGTCAACTTATACTTTCTTCTGCAAATCATCTTTCTTCAGCATTGTTATTGTTATTATTATTTTATGTATTTGGTACACAGTCTCACTATGCAGCTCAGACTCATAGCAAACATTCTGTCTCAGTTTCCCCAGTGCTGGGATTATAGGCATGGGTCACTGCACCTGGTCTCCTTGGCAGGCTCAGCTTGCCCAGGGACAGGGCCTGTGTAGTATGTGGTGCCAGGGATCAAACCCTGGTGTCTGCGCTTGCCTGAGCAGGTACTTCCTCTGCCTGAGCTATCTTGCTGGCCCTAGTATTACTTTTTAATCACTTGAATTCACTCAGTGTAACATTCTTCCTTTATGCCTCGCTTTAATCATTTTGCTTTAGCCCTTGTTCCCAAGCAGGCAATGTGGTTTCACAAAAGCAAACAAACAAACAAACAAACAAAAAAAAAACAGAAGAAAAGATATATAAACCCAAAATTGTAAGGAATAAGTGTGTTTTCCTGGGGAAGAATTCTTGCTAAGGAGATGGGAAAACTGACAGCGGCAAACACAGTGATGAGTTTAGGCATCCCAGAATTGAGTCAGAGTGCTAGTTCCAAAGATGAGGAGTGGTACATTTTGCTAATATTTCAATTAAGGAGCTTAAATATTTGGAAAGATAAAGTTAGTGAATAGGATATGAAGAAATATGTAAGACATTTATATGGTGAAATTTGTTTTTTCAAAAACCAATAGTAATTTGTTCAGTGACCCTTGTTTCTTAGCTGTCATTTTAGCAAGCAAGAGTTCTGTCTAGACTTTCAGATTCTTATTTGTAAAATGACCCAAATACCAGTTGCGACCAGGAAAGCAAGCTATAAGACAATGAATAAACACCACTTAGGACACATTAGGCTTAGGAAGCTTGAAATAAATTACCATTGATTAATATTGTCCTGATGATTTATATCAGTTCTTGCTTATGGAATTATTATTTGAACATTCACACGATTACTGACATATTTTTATTCTGAATTATGCCTTGGTTGATATATAAAATACTTTTATATAGTATTTCTTGTTTTCCCCCCTAAAGTATGGGTGCTGAGGGGAGGCACAATACGATATTTTATTCAATATAGCAGTAATCTACCACCTCATATTGAGCCTTATTTTAATCAATAGAAGCAATATAAGATTGATACAACTGTGGAACATTGACATTTTAAAACATTTTGTGCACATTGTTTTAGAATTTCTTGGAACAAATTATTCCTATATTTGATTTAAACAGGGCGGTACATAAACTCAGTAAGCTATTTACTTTTATTCTTTATTTTTGGTGTGTAGGAGGCAGGCGATACATTTGATTAGATGAAATGTTTTTCTTTTCAATTTGTTATTCTTTTCTTGATTAGCAAATAAGTGCTAGTTAAAGTTATTTGATCCCCAGACTATTAAGTTCCTTGTGCAAAAGATAGGTCAAAACCATCTGATGTGCTAACCATGCATTCAGCATTATGCAAAAGCAATAACCCAAGATGTGCGGTTTAGCTCTGATCTTAACCTGCAATTACTTCTCAATGAAGCTCTGCCCTGCTGATGCCTTTGTCAAGCATTTGCACTTTATCCACAAATTAGCTAATTTCAAGTTGTAAGGTTAATCTTTATCTGTGTTATTACCTTTAAACTAAATACTTCTCGTTCCCTACAGCACTTTGGTGCTTTAGAAAACAAGTTAGAGTGAACCTGCCTGCCTGAATTTGTTCGTGTCATGACCCTTCATTACCGACTCTTTTGAAGATGTGAGGCAGTTTTATTTGAAGCAAAGATTATCAGAGCAGCCAACACCATGGAGGGTATCAGGCCACTATGTGTGACATGTGCTAATGTGTCCTTGGCCAAAGGGCGCACACCAGTCTGTTCAGGAGACAGCCTCATGTTGCCACAGTCTAGATTTTCCTTTTGATCTGCATCAGTTTTCACTCAGCATATGTTATGCTTTTAAAATCCATGCGGCCACTCAGGAAATATTAGGGTTTGTGTCTAGATGTCCCCCAAAGCCTCCTGCAGTCACAGATGGGGCTTTTCCAGAGGTAGCTGGGTCTAGAGTGTGTAATGCTGCGATTGAGCATGTGAGACTATGACATCAGCCTACTGACTGGTTTTGCACCACCCTAATGCCTGCATCCTAGATGCACTGTAAATGCCTCAGAATGATACTATTAAGGGCCCTTGCTTGTTTTGCCATCTTCTGCCATGAACTATCTCTTGTCTGACATTCTGCCCAGGAGCCAGCTGACTACAGACTGAAACCTCTACCAACTATGAGCTGAATAAAGCTTTAGTAAACCTGAATAAACCCCCTTTTAATTTTGATTGTTGTTGGCTGAGGACATGACTCAGTGGAATAAGCACTGTCCTAATTTTGGTTGTTGAGTATTTTGTCACAATAAAGAAAGAAAAGTAGCTAAGACACATAACCCCATAATTGCATTATATATATGTATATATATATATATATATATATATATATATATATATATATATACACACATACACATACATAATGTTTTGTGCTTAATGGAAATAACTACATAATGAATATCGTAAACCAATTACCTGTATTACTACCCATGTGAAGTACACACAAGTATGCTAACACAACTTATTGTAATAGAGATGCATATAAACACCTTCGTATAGGTTAAACACACTCCATATTAAGTTGAATATGTCATCGTTTCTTCATGAGAAATGCATGATTCATTCACAGTGGGTTTATTACATATGTAATTGAAATTATCTATTTTCCTTTCAGAACCAACTGAATTGTGAAGAAGTTGTAAAGCAGCAACCAGTTCTGTGGCTAGCCCAGCCCATTAATAGTTTACATCACTCAAATAATTCCATCAACAAACTCAAATAACAACAGTTAAACCTCAGGTCTAATGTACACTTTAAATGACATTTTTCTCCATTTATGGTACTGGGGATCGAACTCAGGACCTTGTGCTTGCCAGGGAGGCATTTGCGCTGCTGAGCTACCTTCCCAACCCTCCTTTAAATGAATTCTTAAACATACCCTTGAAGGCTCATAGGGATGCATTTGAAAGGATTCCAGATTGCTTGGGTAGAAAAGAAATTTCCAAGATGCTTATATGAAAGTTTTCAATGAGGGCCTATTTTAGATAGTTGAATATCTTTCGGTGACAGGATAGATATATTTTGTTTTTCTTATTTTCTCTCAGTACCAGTAAGAGATACCAGGAATAAAGAGCAGAAGTGTTTTTGAATAGCTTCAATATATTTGAAGCTGAGCTAATAACTTACCCATATTACAACTGTTTGCAAGTCCTTTGCTCACAAGGAGCTCTCCATATTTTAGCCTTGCTCCACCAAACCTAAGTATGAAGGGGCAGATACAGCTATCACCACTATTCTGCAAGACTTCAGCACTTATTTTATATCAGGCCTTTCTGGGTCTCTCCCTTTTGTATTTATCCCATCCTGGTGAATGATACACTGCTTACCTTTCCTCTTTTCAGACTAAAATATCATTTTTTCCTTTGCTTTTGATTTGTAAGGGATCTTCCCTCAGATGTTCTGCTTCCAAGTAATTTTGCTTCATGAATGAATGTATTTGCATGCACGACCCAGCTGGACAGATGTGAGCCTGCCGGTGGCTTTCGAGGAAAGGACGGCTCCCATTTTAATAATGTTTTACTGATCATCCCTCAATTTTGTTTGCAGCTGTGCTGCTGCAGTAGATATTTCTATTTACTAATATCAATGCCTAAATGAATATTAATATGATGCTTTGTGTGAAGTAGTATGTCTGGATCATTGCTAGATACTGTACTGTGTCAGCCTATATGACCCAGACTGTTACACGATTTCTAAATTCTTAGCCATATTTAATAACATTACCGACTGCCATGGATCTTTAATGTACTGTTTACCAAATACAAAATAAACAGCAAAATAGAAATAGGAAACAAAATTAAACAAAATTCCCTTTTAAACATAAAATACGAGGTCAAATAATTTTTGTAAAAGTCATTTAGCATTTGCATTTTGTTTTTGCTCTTCTGCTTCTGAGAAGCAAAGCCTTCCATGGCACGAGTTAGGAAACTGATTTGGGAAAGGAATATAAGGTCCTGGCAAGTGTGCCAGGCATGCTGGAGAGTGCCTTGCAATTCGAGAACTGAGGGCAGTTGTGCATGCAGAATGAATGGAGGTTTGGTCTGGGTGCCAAGTCAATGTAAGGAATAAAAGCTACATCCCATGAAGATGGTTTAGTGACAACTCTGGCTTTCAGTTAGTTGATGAAAAGCTTTATTATTCCAATTCCGCGGCAGTTGCAGGCATCCTTTGGGGGTTAAGTTTCCCCAAGAGCGTCACCTCCTTTCCAAGCCCCAATGCCTGGTGTGAAAATGTTTAACCCTGTGGACCGTAAGCAGGTTTTTGAGATCTGTATGAACAGAGACAATGTTAAGGTCCATGAGATCATTTCTGATTACCGATACTTCGGCTAGTTTTGAGAGGGGACAAATAGGGAAATACTGATCCATATTTTCAGGTAGTATATATTTTCTCCATGAAATAATTACTGGTGCCACTGAATGCGTGTTTGATGCCATATGGTAGTGTTAAGATATGTTCTTATTTCTGTCTTTTTTTTTTTTTTTTT
>PVKA01012645.1:27099-57351 GCA_004027165.1 Ctenomys sociabilis | reverse complement strand
AAAAAAAAAAAAAAAAAAAAAAAAAAAAAAAAAAAAAAAAAAAAAAAAAAAAAAAAAAAAAAAAAGAAACAAACCGGACCCACATGTGTATGTATCATATTGTCTCCCTAGTGTAAGAACCCAAAAGAAGAAATAAAACCTGAAAGGTATAATAAAGTAAAACAGAAAGAAATGGAACTTAAATATTCAACTATGAAGAGGAGACAAAAAAGAAGAGAGAAAAATAAAAGGTAGAGGGAAACATGCAAGCATATATACAGGATGGCTGAGGTGATTGTATTGAAAATCTGCATCAGTCTTTTGAAAACAGTAGTTAATGTATAGAATTTTCATGTTGACTAATTATATATGCTGATAGCTCTGATCTAAGCAGCTACATCAAAGACAGCAAGGTGTAATACAAAAACCATGCTTGAATGCCTGACATCTTCGTCTTCTAAATGTGTACCATTTCTAATGTCATATTGATTATCACTATACTATCTTTAAACAAAGTTTAAATAAAGGCAAAAAATAATAAAAAAGAGACAACTAAGGTTTACTGGAAGCAAGTGGTAATATCCAAAAAATATCCAATCTTATTAAGTGCATCTGCTAATCTATGCAACAGATTTGACAATAAAATCGACAATATATCAACCATTGTTAATAAGCTTTTCTTGGTTTGAGAATCTGTAACATATGGAACATTGTATGTTGCCACTACTCTCATTGTTTCTGATGTCCTTGCTTTGCTTTTTCTGTTCAAAATAAAATAAAATTTTATAAAAAAGATCTTTGGGATTTATTCTAGAAACTTATTGAATAATGTTAACTAAATCATTTTATTAATTGTGATGAAATAAGTAAATGAAGTTGGTCACTTTCTCTGAGAACCAACTGGGCTCTTTCTATGAAAAAAAAGTAAGTCTTAGAGAATTAGATTTTGATAAAAAAAAACATATCAATGTATAATTATTTATGATACATGATCTATATCATCTTATACTTTTATTAGAATGCTTCAGGCTGAGGAGATGGCTCAGTGGTCTAAATGCCTGCCTGACAAGTGCAAGGCTTGAGTTCAGTACCTGGTACCACATGTGCTGGAGTCTGAGCCTCAGTTGTACCATGCCTGCCCCAAACTGGGCATGGTGATGCACATCCGTAATCCAGTGCTGGGGAAGCAGAGGCAAGAGAATCACTATGAATCTGAACTGCATACACAGACCATGTGTCATAATTAATTAATTAATTTTATGAAGAATGCTTCATTTTTCTTTCATGAGTTTATATATTGCATCACTGCTGATGGTGAATTTGGGTATAACTCCAGCACAATAACGATGATATTAAGTAAACTATAATTTAACAGAATATTTCATTTAGTTCTGAAAATAAATATGATAGCAGTGGAGATAGTATGTTACTAATTTTCCAAACTGATTTTTGCAGGCACAGTAAATTGCTGAATCTGTTCACATAATACAGTGCTGATTCTCTGTGCCTTAACTGTGTATCTGCAACACTTTAGAGTGACTTGTGTCACAAACATGCAAACAATAATCATAAAATCTATATCTACCTTACATTTTCTGTGAGCAGAATAGGGCTATAGTTGGGACAGACTTCGGGCAAACGGACTTTTCACCATATTTTGTGAAAGTGTTATTAAGAACATTGATCCCTTAGAGAAGAGCTGAGCTCAGAACATGGCATGTGTTTTTATTATGCTCCATTCCCAAGCCTCTTAGAGGTCTTTTCTGTTCCATTTGCAGGTGGTCTTCAGGTACATATCCAAATTCTAAGTGCCCTGAATTAAATATTGCAAGAGGGAATAAACATTGTATCTTTTATTTATGTCTAGTGGATAGTCCACCATCTGTTTCTAATAACATGCATATATCTTTATACCTGGGGAATTAATCCAGGCACATCGTGAAAATTTATATATTTCTTCAAACTTAACCATATTTAAATATGATCCAGTCATCCCATCATTCAAGGTTTAAAGTACATTGTTTATTATGCCCATTTTACAGATATGAATGCCAAATCTTAGGGTAATTGTATAACTTCTTTAATATTCCCAAACTTAAGACTTGGATGAGGATTTGACTGGGATCTTTCCATTCCTAAATGTTTCCAATGCTAGGTTACTACTGTAACACACTAACATCTACTGTGCTACAATGAGGTTTGTCTTCATTTCTGTGTGCTTCTCTGATACCCAATCATATTTTCAATATAGCCAAATAGAGTTTTACTGCTTAAGACTAAAAGTATCTAACTGTATGCAAAGTATTATTTAAATACTCTACTACAATCTGCAAGGAAATACATGATTTCTCTTTTGTCCCTCCAATGCTTTCATTTTCATCCCCCTGACATCTCCCACCTACCTTGGATCTTTTCTTACTGTGTTTTCTTTTTTTTTAATTTTATTGAGAAGCAAATAACAATGAGACAGTTTCAAAACTGATTAATAAGACAGTTTCAATAATTAATACGTAGTACATTGTTATCTTCTTAGTAGTTATCCATAAAATGGGAAGCAGACAGGATATCCTACTTGTCTGCTGGATGGTTAAGACCACGATAAAGCAAGACCTATATAATAAGAAATGTAACTTTTGTAACTGAGAAGGCTTTTCTTACTTTGGACCTGCCTTCTACCTATTAAAATTCCTGGAGTGCTGGGGAGATAACTCAGTGTTAAGTATTTGCCTGGCAGATGGAAGCTCTTAAGTTCGATCCCTGGTACCACTCCCCAAAACAAAAATAATGAATGAATAAAAATAATAATAAAATACAATTGCTGGGGGTTCGCTAAGTGTGCGGTGAGTCTGAGGGAGAGACTTTGGCTTCTTCCCATGTGCACCTCACTTCCCCGAGCTGCCACCCCCAAGCATGCAGAAGGAGTGACAGGCCTGAGACATACATGGCCAATTTGCTGGCAACTCCCATGAGGACCTGCCCCCAAGCACACCAAGCAAGTGGGAATTTTCCTGAACTCTCTTTGGCATCCCAGTTCGGTGAGTGTATGGTGAATCTGATGGACAGCCTTTGGCTTCTCCCCATGTGCCACGCTATCAGGAGCCCCCACTCCAAAGCCCAACAGGTGAGCGACTGGCCTGTGACATCCAGACCGACCTGACCGTTACCTCCCCAGACCCCATATGTCCCAAGCCCATTGAGCAAGTGAGAACTTTTCCAACTGCCTTGGCACCTATTGCACGCGAGTATGGTTTGGTGAGTGTGTGGGAGAGCCTTTGGCTCTTCCCTGCATGTTCTGCACCATTTAGAGCCTCAGACCCCAAGATATCATAGCCATACACCTGTGTGAGACACCCCTAACAGGCATGACTGGCAAGTCCCTGGAGCCCCTACCCAGAGCCTGCCAAAGGAGCAGAACTTGTGTGACTCTTCCGGCACCTGATCCACCACCATCCAGCCTGGTGAGTGTGAACACTCCCCAGAGCTTCAAGGACCAGAGACCCAACAGAGGGGAACCACAGGATCACAGTTGCACCACAAGAGCGGCAGCAAAAAGAAACTGAACACAACAGTTAGATCCAGGTTAGGCATAGCTGGAGAATCTCAAACTCAATAGACTGGCACCCGAATCTTATTATGTGCTAAAGTTCTAACTGCAACAATGCTCTACACCAAAGATCAGAGGTCAGTGCTATACAAAATAACAAAGACAAGAAGAAAAATGAAATCTCAGGTCTTGAGTCCACCAATAAGTGTAGAGGACACTAGCTCAGCTGAATTGAATGAATTAATAGAGGAAGAAGCAAAGAAAAATCAGCAGAAAGGTGTGGAGGAACTCAGACCAAAATTAATGCCTGAAATAAAAAAGAAATATGTGAATACATAGCATCTGAAGTAATGAATCAAATCCAGAAACATATGGAGGAAACCTAGTGCCCACTCATAACAAGTGCAGAGAACACTATTCTAGCTGAAACCTATGAATTAACAGCATCAGAAGCAAAGAAACAACAACAGAAAGGTAAAGAGGAACTCAAAGCAGAAATAATTTCTGAAATAAAAGAATTCTTCAAATCATAGCATCTAAAGTAGAGAGTCAAATCTGGAAATACATGGGGGAAACCCAATTTGGAAGGACCTCTGCAGTAAAAGAATTAATAGCTACCTCTACAGAGGACATTGATATAAAAAAATAGAGGATATCAGAAATATGATGGATTCCTGGAATGAGCAGTACAGAAAAGAAATAGAATGCATGAAACAGAGTCAAAGAGATATAGAAGAACTTAAAATCTCAATCACGAGTCTACAAAACCATGTGAGTGAAAGCGGAGACAGTTTCAGATCTTGAGAACACTGCCAAAGCTAGTGAAAAGGTGAGAAATGATCTTTTAAAAACAGTGAGAATGCAGGAAAAAATAAACCATCACCTACAAGATGATGCCAGGATGAAGAATGGGATATTACTTGGCATAAAGGAGAATGAAGGAATCAATAGAAATGATTAAAAAGAATATGGGTGAAAGTAATTGCAGAAAACTTCCCAAATATGAGGAAACAAGCCATCATTCAGGTAACAAAAGCATACAGAACACCAAAAAACTTCAACCCAAGTAAAAACACACCAAGGCATATAATAGTGAAGATCCCAGAAATCCAACACAAGAATAATATACTGAAAGCTGCCAGAGAGAAGAAGCAGATCACATTCAAAGGAGAACCCATCAGAATTAAAGCCAACTTCTCTACAGAAATCATGAAGGCAAGGAGAGCATGGAGCAGCGTTCTTCAAGTCCTGTATGAAAACAAATTCCAGCCCAGACTATTATACTGGACAAACCTCTCTTTCAAGTTTGATGGAGAAGTGAATGACTTCCACGACAAAGGACAACTATAAAGAATTTCATGATGACAAAGTCGTCTCTACACAGACTACTGAAAGATGTTCTAGAAAGGGACCACATTGACAAAAACTCCAAGACTGAGAATGGAATGAACCCACTAAACAGGGGAAACAATTAAACACAGGATAGAAAGAAGTAAACAACAGCAGGTAAATATCATGGGAGTCATAAGTCAACACATTTTAATTATAACTATCAATGTGCATGAACTCAATTCACCAATTAAGAGAAATAGACTTGCGCAGTGGATTAGGAAACAAAATCCAACAATATGCTGTATACAAGAAACACACTTAACTCAAAGAGACATTCATTGGCTCAAAGTCAAAGGATGGAAAAAATTACTGCCTCAGCACCTCATAAAAAAGGAGGAGTAGTAATTCTGTTCTCAGACAGTCTCAACTTCAAACATAGAATGATCAAATGACACAAAGAAGGCCACTATATATTGGTCAGGGGAGAAATTGAAGAGCAAGAGGTAACTCTCATAAATATCTGTGCACCAAACACGGGAGCACCCAACAATGTAAGACAGAACTTAATGGACATAAAAAACCTAATATTCAAAACCACAATCTTAAAAGAGACCTTAATACCTCCTTATCTCAAAAAGATAGATCAACAAGATGACAAATTAGCAAGGAAGTAGCAGAACTGAACAAAAGCCTGGAATAAATGGACTTGGTGGACATATACAGAGTGTTCCACCTAACCACAGCTGATTACACATTTCTTTCAGCTGTACATGGGTCATTTTCCAAAATAAACCACATACTAGTCCATAGGTCATGCTTAAGTATTTGCAATAAAACAGAAATTATCCCATGCATATTATCTGACCACAGTGCAATGAAACTGGAAACAAATTCAAAAGAAACCAGAAAAACCCAGAGAAAGCTCTGCAGAATTTATTAAGAGGTAGAAAATATCAGGGCCCCTAAATTTAAAGACCCAATCCAGAAATGGGCATCTGAGATGAACACACTTCTCAGAGGATGAAATTAGAGAAACAAATAAACAGAAGGAAAAAAGCTCCACATCACTAGTCATCCATAAAATGCAAATTAAAATGGCACTGAGATACCATCTCACCCCAGAAAGAATGGCTATCAGAAAGAAATCAACCAAAAAACAAATGTTGGAGAGGATATGAGGAAAGGAAAACTTTTTCCACTGCTGGTGGAGATGTAGACTGGTGCAACCACTGTGGAGATCAGTGTGGAGACTCTTCAAAAGAGTAAGACTGGAAATCCCATTGAAGTCGACAATCCCCCTAGTGGGAATTTTCCCAGAGGAAGTGAAAATATCATATCATTGTGATATATGTGTACCTACGTTTATAGCATTCCAATCTGTGATAGAAAAATCTTGGAAACAACCAAGATGTCCATCATATGAGGAATGGTTGAAAAAGGTGTGGTGTTTCTATATAATGGAGTATTACTCAGCTATAAAGAATGATAAACTTGAGGATTTATATTGAAGTGGATGCCACTTGAATTTATACCCATATGTGAAAGAAACCTGACACACATGTGCAAATATTGTATAGTCTCCCAAGTACAAGAAGTCAAAAGGAGAAATACAAATAGAAATGTACAACAACAACTAAAAAGAAATTAGTCAGATAGTTAGGGTAAACTGAATGGCATATGCTGCAGGATACTAATCAGCTTTTCCTCTGGATGGTTAACAACCTAAGTTCACAGATCCAAAATTGTAGAAATAGAAGGGCTGCATGATCAGCCAACACTTTGGCCCTAGTCTTCCAAGGTCACTGAATACTCTGGACATAGGAGAACCATCATGGAACTCAGTTGTGCCCCAAATTTTTTGATCAAGGAGATTATGGAGCCTCAGAGGAAGGTGATCGATGATCTACAGTGTGCATGGGGGGAGTCACATGGGGAGAAGACTTTCTCTCAGACTCTCACAGAGCATGAACTGGTCAAGCAATGGCTATGACTCATGCACATGGCTGACACAGTCAAAGGATATACACAGTGAGGTACAGGATTACAAAATAAACCCTGAGGGGAATTAACTGATCTCATCAGACACAAAAGCTACATTTTTTGTTATATAGTTCTTGCTTTAACTCGGTTTTAGCCATCCAGCAGAAAAGTATAAAAATGAGGCATATAAAGTGGGACCATAATAATAAGTTGAGCTGTAAATTGGTATAGTCAACAACCTCTTCAGATAACTCACAATTATTGTGGACTGCTGGACTGTGTTGGATTGTGTTGCTGAGTTCAGGCACCTATAATGGTTTAATGACAATGGAGTGCCCATCTTTGACAGGTCTAGACAAAAAAAGGGGTGTTCAAAGGAAGAGCCATGATGTGTTTTTATAAACAATACAGTTAGGATAAATATGCCATGCTTCTGCATAGTTTGAGAAGCAAGATTAGCACTAATAGAAGTTGGACAAGATATTATGTCTGCTTCTAGTAGTACGGATAACCATTGGGAAGATAACAAGGTAGAAAGTATTAATTATTGAAATTGTGCTATAATTCAGCTTTAAAACAGAATTTAAGTATACAGTTACATTCTCTTAATTCATGGATTAGAGACATCTGTTCTAATAGTGTCTGTAAGTAAAATATAATATATGAACCTTGTACGACAACAAACCATTATGAAAGCAATTTGCAGCATATTAATTATTGAATCTGTCTTGTTAATTTGATTTGAATATGTCTCATTGCTATTTCTTCTTCAATAAAAAATTATAAACATATCAAAAGACCTTAAAAATAATAAAATTACTGTATTTTTCTGTTGCCTCCTTCAAGAGCTTAAATGGCAATGATTCTTCCTCCTTTCTTACCAAACACTGTAGTTTTTAGCCACTAGGTTCTGACCACACTATGTAACACCATAGTCCACACTCACTAATATCTCTTCAAAAAACTTTATTTTCTCTAAAACATAATGTTAGCTATCAAGTCAATCATATTTACACATGACCTCTTGTACCAGGCACTCTTCTGATAGGAGGGATGAGTAAATAAGGACAATTTTCTGACACCCCAGCACTCCCAAAAAGGAGAAAAATACATGACTGAATAGACGTAGATCTGGGTCAGGTAAGCTTGGGAATAAATTAGTACACAGATTAAAATCAATCACATGACAGCTGTGGAAGGTGTTGTGACAAAGGAGAAAAAGAAGAAGATGATGGGTGTTGCAGTGCAATGGAAACAATGTTCAGGATTTAAATAGATATTCAAAAAACCCTCCGAGGAAAATGAGATTTGACCAAAGACCTGAAGGACTCCAGGTGAACTGGGATCTCCGTGCATGCCTCGATCTCGCATGCTCAGGCATCTCTGAGTCCTCCTCCCATAACATGGGATCTGAGTCCATGAGATCATCACCCTGTCTGGTGCTGCACCTCCCAAGGGTGCTCCTGCTGCCACACTGGATGCACTTCTGTATCTGTTTTCTTTTGCCTGCTTCCAGTGCATTTCTCAATGCTGCAGTACTTTATAATGATTATTTGTTCATTACTTTTAAATGTAACAGCTTATGTCATGCCTGTCTTTGGGGACATGCCCCCCCAAATGGTACTCCTGCTCTGACATCTCACACGTATGTCCTTACTAGATTAGCACATCCATATAATCTTACACTTGAATGCATCCAAATTCTTCTTTTTCCAGTCTCATATTTTTTCTTGTTTTCAGACAGTAGCATGATATTTTACAACTTCACCAGAGTTTCTTTTCAAAAATTATGTATGAATTCTACTGTATTATTTTTCTGGGCCAAATATATGTTAAACATCACTAATGAGAACAAAATGTCTCTACTCTGGAGCTTGCCCATATGGCCCTACCTTTTCTTATCATTTTCACACCTAATATGTGCTAAAAAGAAAACTAGTACCTCTAGACTTTTGGATTCTCGATTTTTTAAGAATGTTATTATTTTTTTGTAGTTTTGGCAAAAACTCTATGATAACTATTTGTATTTCTTCTTGTTTAGTCTTTAACCCTTAATGTGAGTATTTATTGCAATGTTTAATATTGGTAGTGTTTTTCTACTGTATTTATTTATTATCTCCCTCAAAACCTCCTTTTTTCTGGCTTACACTCCTTTTGGATTGTTCTTATACAAAAGTTACATTTCTTGTTGTATAGGTCTTGCTTTACCTTGATATTAACCATCCAGCAGAAAAGTACAAAAAAGAAATATAAAAAATAAAGCCCTATTAATATGCTGAAGTATAAAAGTCTCAAGTCAACAACTTCTGACATTGCCAGTCCTACACATAACCCACTACTATTATGGACTACTGGACTATATTGGAATATTTTGCTGAATTCACGCACCTATAATATTTAAATGCCAATGGAATACCCATCTCTGACAAAACTAAACAAAAAAGGGATACAAATGGAGGACCATTTTGTATCTATATATTCAAAAATAGGATAGATATACAGCTACTTTTTCTTAATTCAGTGAATAGAAAGATTTGTTCTAATAGTGTTTGTGGACAAGATATCATGTCTGCAACTTGTACTATGAATAACCACTATGAAGATAACAATATGCAATGTATTAATTATTGAAACTCTCCTACTAAGCAGTTTTGAAACTTTCTATTTGCTATTTATTTCTCAATAAAGTTATTAAAAAAAAAAAGAAATCTAACTTAAAGAAAAGGCCAGTGATATGAAATGAGAAAGTTATAGTGTAAAATGCTGTCTTCATTTATATGATGACAGCCTTTAATCTTTAAACTGTAGAACTACAATGAAAAATCAAATTAGCTATACCATTCTTACATTTGTAGGGTCAATAAGGACATTTCCATACATAGTTTCCCAAGAACTCCTTCTTCCTCTTTTGTCCCCTACAGACAACTATACCTTTGTGAAGCTATTTCTCTTTACTCATTCTAAATATACCTTTGTGAAAAAAAAAAGTCAGACATCTCAATTCATGGTATTTACATACACCTGGCAGGAAGGCAGACTTCCTGCTTTTGGGTTGGGTGAGGAGCCCTGCTTTCTTGGCAGAGATCTGGTAGCAATTGAGCAAGGAGCTGGCAGAGCAAACAATCTGCTGGGTGTCTTTGAGTTACCTGCCGAGCAAGCAGCTTGGATTGCTCTGCCAGCCTCTTGCGCATATTTTACAGATGCTGCTTCACGTGCTTCCTGGAGTCCTCAGGAGCCTTAGAAATTTAGAGGCTTGGCAAAGGCACGCTCATGTGGTGCTTTCTTATTTAATCTTGCCGAAAGGGGTGATTCTTTGAAAGTGTGAAAATACCTTACCAAGCTACATCAACAGATGTATAGTAACTGAAACTCATTTTAAATACCTAAGGGGATTCATTCTCCTGACATCCATTGAACTCCCATTATGATTAATGGAAGCATTACTTGATTTACAATGTGCTCATGCTTTAGATGGGTAATGTCTGTGGAGAGAGCCATCAGCAAAATTGTGAACTCTGTTCGTGGGTAAGCATTGCCAGAAAGTTTCTTTGCTTAGGTTAGACCTCATGAGTTGATTAGAAACACCACTCTATCCACACAAATTGACAGAACCTCAGGTTTCATACTGCAATAAATTAAAAAAATAACCTTAACCTAATTAAGAATTTTCAACACAAGATTATTCACTGTCAAGTACTAATGACTGCAATAAAGGAAGAAAATCCTCGCTAAAACAAACAAATGATTAAATTCGGCAGCACAATTAATGGCTTGCCTAATTTGTCTTTCCTTCCTTCTGCATTAACTTTTCCAAGAACATCAGCAGGCACATTACTATCACGTTCTTCTCATGAAAAACACAAATCGTCATTTGGTAGTTATTGAGAGATACCGTATCTAAACTACATAGGTGTGATAACCAATATGTGGAAAATAATAGTTGTGATCATGAGAAAATATCATAAAACTACTTTCACATATCACAAAACATAATTTTAAGTAGCAAGCAGTGTTTTCATACATTATAATGGCTATCTCTTGTGCTACTTCTGTCATCACTTTCTATTTATAATAAGGAGAAATGCAGTTAAAAGCTTAAAGCAAGCTTTGCACTTGTTTGTTTATTTATTTATTTATTTATTTATTTGTTGAGACAAGGTCTCTCCATGCAGTTCAGGCTGGCCCTGTGCTCATTTTTGTAGCCCCCAGGCTGGTCTCAAACCAGCAGCGATCCTGGTGGCTCATTCTCCCCAGTGCTGTGATTACAGGCCTGTGCTACCATGCTTGATTAAGCTTATTTAATTCTCAAGGCACTTATTAAATTGTTACTTATGAAAGAGTGTTCAGAAAATTGTTCTTCTAATTTTTTACTCTAGCTTCTTAATGCAAAAGTGTTTTCCTAAGTCTTATTTGTTACAGTCTTCAAGAAAAACTTGTATGTGAGAGTCGGATTCAGGAGCATAATATTGGAATGTTTCTTATATAAATTCTGAATTTAGCTTGCCAGTTTATTCTTGTTATAAGATATGAAATTAAAAATGAGGGTGGTAGAGTGTGTTGTTTATGATAATTAAACAACCCTTTGCCTTAACCTTGGCATGCTGATTTAGAAAACATGAAGGGAAATCTTCATTAATCAGTATTGGTGATCACATGCATCAGTTTCATCATCAATAATGCATTCATTATTAGTACAATATTCACGTATTAATTAGTTACTGAGTACCTAGTGTATGCTAGCCACTAGTCATGGTGTTGTAGCTAAAGGAATAAACGCTTTGTCCTTCTCAAGCTTATATCTTAAAGCAATTCAGTTTGAAACTTTGGGTTGCTGTGGTCAAAGGGACTCTGTCTCAAAGAATGACTTGATGTATTTGGTAGGAAACAAGTAAGGAGAGTGGATCAGCACCTAATTGTGATCTGTATTATCAGCATACCAGCGAGCAGTGCCATGAACTGCTCAGTTCGGGTTCACTGAAAATGACTTCAGTTTTAGTTCTACACTTTTTTTTTTTCTGTATTTTAGGGAAGAGTCTACAGGGTGTTGAGTTCTCACTACTAGATTGGACTCCTACTGATCCGCCTGTTTACAGCCCCACGAGAACTGGGATTACAGGCACACGACACCAGGCCCAGTCTCAGTTGCTGTCTCAGTACACCCTGGGGGTGTAGTTCTACATTATGAAAGCAACAGATGAAATATCCCATATCTTCCTCATTATTTGCTGCTACATATACCACAGTGATGATGAAAGCTGAAACAGATGCTTGCATCGCTAAGAACACAGTATACTAGAATACCAGCAGTTTATTTCCAGATGTTTCAAAGTCACTAAGCTGGTTATACTTTCTCAATAACCTTTGGTTAAAGTAAAATATAAAACTCCAGATAATCTGTATTCAATAAATGAATGAATAAAATGAATGAATAAAATGCCCTGTTCTTAAATTGATATCAACTAATGACCAAAAAGAGTTTCTGGCCATTGTTGAATCACATATATACATTCAAAATCTGATTGGCAATCTGTGGATACCAATGTAAATCATGTTTGAAACTGACTGATGACTGCTTCAGTATATCAATGTTGAATTAATTAACTATATTATTTGATGTAAAGTATGCTCACTTTGAAAAGAACTTTTTACCACGTATTTTGCTATGCCTTTTAGAGAAGCATCCAGATTTCTGTTTGTTTAAATATTTTTAGGTCATTAACCTTAATAGATCATTTGTTATCTTTACTAAAACTGTCTTAGTCACACATCATTTGAAAGAAAAATCTGTACAAGTTTGCTCAAATCAGAGGAGGAATTTTTTTAAGCCAGAAATTTTACAGTAATTAAAACTGGGCTTTTTTTAGAAGAGGAAAGTTATGAGCTAGCTCTGTTGCTTCTGGAGGCTAATGGATTCTGAACTCAGGTTCCCCAGGCCTTTCTATTTCTTAACATCTTGCTGAGCAGGTGCCTTTGCTTAAGACTCTTCGCGATGACCTCATCACACCACGACACTGGCTCCTGCCCATATCCTACAGGATCTCACTGGTGAGCTCTCACTGCCTCGCATTCTATGTGCTAAATGCAAATATCTTGGAAACAGAATATGATCAGGTTTCTTTAGATAGTGATTGTGCTCTTTTCTTTCCACTCCCGGTCCTAATTAATTAACTGTAGTCATAAGCAGAGGAACATGTGTTATAATTGCAATCACCAGATTCCTGTAGGCATTCGCTGACTGATGGGCGTTTGGGTTATTGCCAAGATTTAGCTATTACGCTCTTTAGCTATTACCGACTATTACAGAGTCTTTAGCTATAAACATGAGGGTGAGTACATCCTTGTGATACAGTGCTCCCAATTCTTACAGAAAGATACCAAGAAGAACAGTTGAGTCAAAGAAACTTTGAATTTTACTTCCCTGTGCTACCTCCTCATTGATTCCCACAGAGGTTGCACCGTGCTACAGTCTCACCAACAGTGAAGATGGGTTCCTTTATCCCCACAGCCTAACAGTATTTTTTACTGGTTGATTTCTTAATACTAACAGTTTGTTTTGGGATGGGATGAAATTTCAGTAGTTTTAATTTTGATCTCTCAAAATGCCAGTGATATTAAACATTTTTGATGTATTTATTTGCTGCTTGTACTTCTTTACTGGAGCACTGTCTGTTCATTTCAAGGGACCATCTCAGAGTAGCTTTCTTATACAGTGGCATCATTTCTTGGACTTTTGGCTAAGAACAAGTGTAGTATTTTACACAGTACAGTACTACTCTGCCATAAAAGGATAAACTTAAGACATTCCTAGGTAATTAGATGCATCTAAAATGTATCCGTACTCTTAAAGGAAATAAATTTGTCATACATTTTCAAATACTGCATGGTTTCTCTGGTATGAAGTGTAAATACGAAGTATAAAGACCAAAATATGTAATAGATATTGTGAGATAGGAAGAAAATATTTAGTTAGGAAGGGCAAAGTAGGGAGGAGGAGGGGAAAAGATGGAAAGGAAAGCAAAAATTTACAAAAAATACCTTTTCTAAATAAGGAGGGGAAGAGGATTTGAAGAGAAGAGACAAGATGTATCTTATGTAAGTACAAATTCCCTATAATGAATGTGATCACTATGTATATCGAAGATGTATCCACAAAGTTGATTTAGAAATTCCTGCAGGCAGTATAAGTTTGGAGCAATTTCAAAAAATGGATATGGTATTGGGATATGGATTGGTAATTTCCTTTTATGCTGATTGACCACATGGACTTTTGTTCTACCGTTTATCCTTGAGTTTAGGCAACAGGGTGGTCCCCCTAGTGGCTGAGGAAAGAATAATTAGATACGTTGTGAAATTCTATTCACTCAAGTTTTGTTTAGTCAACTTTGATAAGAGTTGAAAAGAAAACTTCTAGATTACAAGTGGGTCAAATAGTAAGAAAGCATAAATAATTCTTGAATATTTCAAAGTATAATTGGGAAAGTAATGAAAAAAAGTTTCTAGACTTAGCACACCATCAAGTTAAGGGTTTTTGTTTCCTCTTTTAAGTTAGAAAGTTAACAATACAAGTAATCAACATATATATTATATATATATGTTATATATATATAATATATATATGTTATATATGTATATATATCATATATATATATATATATATATATGTATGTATTTTTGGTACAGGGGATTGGGATAATCTTATGTCTGGTAGAGGCTGGCTGTGAACATGCAGGAGGACATAGTCAACCAAGCAAATCCATTGGCCAAGGAATTGGGAATCCAGCTTGCATGTATTTGAAGGGATTAGACTTGGGTAGAAAACAAAAATTCCTGTGTACCTGAATCCAAAGAGACACACTTCATGTTGAATTTTTTAATTCTACTTCAAATTGAAATGTTTATAGAATTGATCATTGTTTTCACTTTGTCTGAAAGCCTCCTATAGTTTCACAAACCTAATGTTAAAGAGTAGGTCAGTTACTGCTGCTCAAGAAGATTAGATATGAGAAGTTAGGAAATTGTGAACCGGATTAATGTGAGTTTCAATTTCTGATCTATATGACTTTCTGTGTAACATGCAAGTATGGGCAGGTGCATTGAAGGTAGTCTTGGCATAGGGGAAGATCTAAGGGCAGGCCAATGAGAAGTCCATTTGGTTGGAATATCTAGATTCATATAAAAGGTAACCAATTTTAAGACATCAATCTTACCAAAATTAAGTTGACTGAATAAAATTGTAGACTCTTAGCTCTTCACAGAACATCATGACTTTCATCTGTCTTTGTCTATTGCCTCTTAGGCCTACACCTGTACCTCCAGGAGAACATAAACTTAAAACAATGGATTTCATTTCAAGTACAACTCAACAGCCATGGGACACCCAAGGGCCCCTGTGCCCCAGATCACACACACATTCATTTCCTGAGAACATTTGCAGCTTCAGATCATCAGGAGAGAATTTGTGAATAACGAAAGCCATTGGGAGAAACTTTCTGCATTGGACATAACTTTGAGATAGAAAGTCCAGAAGGGAGATAAAGTCTTGGCGGAAAAGGTACTGTGTTGGTGTCACCTGGCCTCAGCAGGTATTGTTTGTGCTGACAAATCAAGAGGATATCCTCAAAGGCCTTGACTACCCAACAGAATGAAGGGAAAAGTCCACAGTCATACGGAAGGGCACTGGGACTGCCAGAACATGGGACAGTGGTGCCAGAGAATCAGTGATTACTTGGAGATGAGACTTAGTTCAGTCACCAAGTGGGATAGAGAGGGTAATTAACTGGCAGCACCCAGAGTTATAGAGACTCCCAGGAATATAGTAACTGTCTTAGTTGCTCTTTTCTCATTGCTGGGAAAAATACCAGACACCCAAAATGAAGGAAGGAAAGGTTTATTTAGTTCACAGTTATTGGAGGTTTCAGTCTATGTTCAGCTGGCTCCAAAGCAGGGGGGCACATGGCAGAGAGTCCACCCCAAGACTTCATGAGGCTTTGAGGGGACAGCTAGACACAAAGAATAACAGTGACAAAGCCAAAAATGCAAAACTTTTGTTTAGAATATCAGTGTAACAAGAAAAAGAGGAAGAAAAGCAGTTTGGTTAAGAACCTGACTCAGAGCTAGGGAGCTTTTTGTTGTTGGGTTTGGGGGGTAGAAAATGGCAATGGCCAGACCCAGAGTAACTCACTAATATAAACTTGCATAACCATTCACATCTTACAGAGTCTCCATGCTTTTGCTTCACAGTTTGACCATTCATCCTAGGGCACATTGCTCACAAAGGACCTGCCAGAGCAACACAAGTCTGTAGCTCACAGCATGTATATAACAGTGGCTCAGAAACTTGAGGAATAAGAGTTTGTAGGAGGCTGAAGCATGAAGACTTAAACTAATGAGTAAAAAAAAATAAAAATAAGGCCAGGGAGATGGCTCAGTAGAATAAACCCTTGCCTGTCAAGCACAAAGGGCCAGAGTTCAATCCCCAGTTCCACACACAAAAAAAGAAAGAAAATAAAAATAACAGCAATTAGGTCCTTTCAGGTCCTCAGTATATTATTTAGTCATATGAAATTAATTTGTAGTGTGTACATAAAAAGATATTTCAGTGACAAGTTTATCTAGTGGAGACAAGAGAATCATGACATACTTGCTGGGAAGGTTTTCTAAGTTTGTACCATCAACAGTGCTCCGAGAGATCAGACACGGTAGTCAAGATTATACTTTTCATTATGTACCATGACTTGCTGTGAACAAAGCTGCCACTAGGAAGGCTAAATTGTCTTTCTTTCCTTGTCATCACTCTAAAGACATACAGCATGTGTTTTGTGTTCTACATAGATTATTTAGCCCCTATCACATATAACGCATACATAAAAATACCGAGTCCATTACTTTCCATAATCTAAGTAATCTAAATGTAAATGTGTATAAAATCTCTCCATGTCTCTTCTCTTTTTCTCTGTCTCTCTCTGATCTAGCTATCTCTATGTTTCTTGCTATTCAAAATATAATGCTACTTCTGACTTATCTGGGACTGAGGCATGCTTGTTGCAAGATAGTACTACTCAGATCAAAGACAGACACATACAGAGAAAGCAAGAACAAGAGTGAGAGCAAGAGAGAGAGAGAGAGAGAGAGAGAGAGAGAGAGAGAGACAGAGAGAGAGATCTGATGCAGACCTCACGGGATTGCCTAAACCTAGTATGAATGGCTTTAAGGAGGATGTTGCTCCTGTTATAGCCACAGACTCTACAGAGTGGAGAAAGAAAACGCTGAGTGTTGTTTCCCAGAGGACTGATATGAGGTGGCTATTGGAGAGGAGAGAGAGTTGAACCTCTATTTCTCGTGGAGCACCAAATTATAATGCCAAATTTGCTGCTGTAGTCTTCATCTAATTACAGGCATGTGATGAGTGACTGTTACAAGAATGAAGCTTTAAGTGGCAAGGGAACCCCAACATTTCCAGGACCTTTCACTTCCACTATGTTCTTAAGGTAGCACAACTCCTTCACTAGTACATTCCCTGCTTCTTCAAGGGATTTTGAGTTCTCTATTCTTTTTCTTTTAATTTTAGTACAGGGTCTACAGGATCTTACTATCATAGATGAGACTTGCAGTGATTTTCCTATTTACAACCCCCCAAGCCCTAGGATTACAGGCATGAGCCGCTACGCCCAGTCTCAATTGCTGTCTCAGCACACCTGGGGGATGGGGTCTGCACAGCACTCTGGGATCCAACCCCAGCCACTGTGCTTTGCCTAAGCAGGTGCTTTGGTCTGCTGAGCTATCGGGCTGACCTGAGTTCTCTATTCTTGAGAAAACAAGTCGTTTAACACCATAAGTAAATTCCAATATTCTCTACCCTAAATTCATATGGGAAAAGCATAGCTTGAAATAAGATTCTAAAAATATATAGAAACAAGACAAGGTTGTTAATTGACTTTAGAAGTTGTAGTATATCAAATAGTTGTAAGTTAAAGTTTGGTGTTTTGAGTTGTGTGTGTTTATGTGTAAGATAATTGTGGGATAGAAAGGATCTTGGTTAATTTATATTATGATGCTTTTGCAAAATGAATGAAATAAATATTGCTCTAATATATTTATCACAAAGCCAATTCAACCCAACTTGAGATATTGTACCCTTCTGTGTGATTTGATTAAGTGATGTGCATTGTCACTAAGAATCTGGGTTTGTTTCATTAACTGTGCCATGCTTAATGTAGCCGATTGATTCACAAATTGATTTATGCTGATAGCAAAAATGATTGAAACATTTGATTTTCCAAGTCAACATATTGAAGAAAAACTGAAAGCCTGGTTTTGTTCAGGAAGGTCAAACCAACTTCTGAGGCACATTCTCGGTGCATACTATAATAAATTTTACTCCATCTTTTAATGTGATTCCTGGCACAGACCAACCTATTGCTTTTAGCTTAGTCACAGCCCTCATTTTGGTCTTTTTTTAATTTATTGAGAAATAAGTATCAATGAGATAGTTTCAAAACAGTTATTAGGACAGTTACAATAATTAATTCATCGCATATTGTTGTCTTTGAAGTAGTAATTCATAGTATAAGAAGCAGACATGATATCTATTCGAAACACAATTAGTTCAAATCTTTCTTCTCATTGAATTAAGATAATATAGCTGTATATTCATGCTATTATATATATGTAAGTACAAAATTCTCCTTCATTTATAGCCCCCTTTTTGTGTACTTTTGTCAAAGATATCTATTCCTTTGCCATTCATGTATTGCTGACATTGCCAGTCATGCAGATAACCCACTACTATAATAGACTACTGGATTATATTGGATTACTTTGTTGAATTCATTTTGGTCTTTAAGATTTCTCCTAAACTCTTCTCAGTAAGCATGAAGAACGAAAGGAAGGTAGAAACAGAGGCTGAAGAATAAATCCAAGATACTCTACTTGTCTTCTCCACTCTTTTTTTTAAGCTGTACATCAGTCTAGGAAAATGCCCTTCCTTGGCCAACAGATGAATCCCAAGAGTTTAGTTTATTTTCTGCATGCTCAATGAAACTGAGCTGACTTTGCTTTAAAAACTTAATAAAACTTTTGTTCTTAGAGACCACAATCTAAAATATTTGGCATTTGTAAAGCAATTTCCATATCTAATCTATAATCTAACCTGATAACTTATTCCTTCCAGCATCTTTAACTTCTCTTATCTGATATTCCTACTGCCTTGTAATCTCACCTTAACTTGCTATGATGTTTAATTTATTCATAAACATCATGAATTATACAAATATTATTAAAATGAGACCATTAGGAGAATAGGATAGTACATTCTTTCTAATCATTTTGCTGATTCTTGGATGTCTTTGTGTACATATCCTTTCACATTTTAGAATTATTTTCCTATGTTTATCATTTGTTTTTATCTGTAAAAGTATCACTGTGGGATTTCATTTTATTTTTCAAACAACATTATTCATTTTTATGTGCCACAATTTCTACTAGCATTAATTTCCACTGTTGTGAAAACAATGACAAATTTTATCACTGACCCAAAACCTGGCAGGTTAAAATTTAAGTAGTGATGATGGGGTATTAATAGAACTTATGAATATTTATTATTGAAAGATTCAAAGTGGCTTGCCCACATGGAACATATTGTTCCTGCACTATTATGTGGCATTTGGAGGGTTCACACTTGCATTTTAACCTAATCAAATATCAAATATTAATACAATCAGGAGGAGTCTGAATATTTTAAGTACAGTGACTTTTCACATTATGAATATGAATTATGGACTTAGATAAGTTACAGAAGTTGAAAAATACCATAGCTTTTTATTTTTTCTGGTTTCTATAAAATCTTTCTTGTGTCTGCCCTTAAGGTAATTCATAGGTTCTAGTCACAGTCTGAGTAAAAGAGAGAAGAAAAATAGTCCCAGGTCACTGGCTTTTATCAAAAGTATTGTTCCTTTCTATTGAGAAGCAGCATAACTGATTTGGATTAATAGTGGTCTCTAAATTATTTCAGATTACATAGCTAGTCATTTATAAACAAATTTGTTTGGTCAGCTATTTTTGACTTGTCTTATATACACTAAAGATGTTTGTGGCAATGTAATTTAATAAGCATTTGAAATAATAATATTAACTTAAAGAAGTGTCAAGCAGAAATAGTTCTGATGTTATAAATCATAACAATAACATATGGAACATCTTCTATTTGCTCATATCCTTACTTCTTACAAAGTGCAGAGTAAAAAGATTAATGAAGAGTTCTTAAAATTCTTGCATAGGGATCTCCTCTTGAGGGCTATCTGATGTGGCTAAAGTTTTCAAGCATGAGGCAACACCAAGAAGGCTTTCGCACACAATGTAGACAGGGAAATATTGCACATCATAAGTGAATAAAGACAAAAAAACCCCTCAGAATATTTTAGTGTTGATATAAGAATGTATGGTGCTTTAAAAAAACCTTTATTGGCTTGCTTTGAGTGAATAGCATAAACAAGTCAAGAAAAATTTGCTCTATCTACCTGATAGTGTTAAATTTGGGTGTAATACACTAATCAGCTCTCAGAGAATACCTCTACTCCATGTGATATAATAGAACAAAATTTTTAAAAACCAGAAATTTATCAAGTGTGAAAGCAAAATTGTACTATACAATGCTATCATAATTATACATTAATAGGTCATAGTTAATTTCTATATAATAGACAGGGTTAAAATAATGAAATGAAAAATAACACATTCGATTTCCACATTGAATAATGAAGAAATTAGTGTAAGAAAGCTACTGAACTGTAGTTTAAAAGTGAAATGAAAGGACAGGGAACATAGCTCAGCATCATGAGTCCCTCACTGGCTAGCTCAGGGTCCTGAAATCAATCCCATAGTACCCCACAAAAAATGTAGATAGGTTTAAAAAAACATCATAAAGCCTAGTAAATGTAAGTCCAGATACTAAACGAGATGAGTAAGTCACTGTCAGGCAAGACGAGCCCTGTCCCTTGCTCCTAACCTTGCTGGACATCTGTTAAGTGAACATTGAAATAGCAAGAATTTCATGGAGCTATGTTTGTTCATGCAAAAATCACTCCAAGCATTGATGAGTATTTTTGGCCTTGCACTAAGAAGAAAGTTTCAGGGTTTCTCGTTTCTTTTCTTCTTTCTTCTTTTCTTTTCTTTTTTTTTTTTTTTTGCAGTATAGGGTTTTTGTTTTGTTTTGTATGGGACACAGTTATACTAAAACTCAATTGTCTTTCTTTCCCACATATTTAGAACTTGAAAAACTATAGCTTCATTTTATTGTATTTCTAGCTGCCCAATCTCAAGTGATTAAAGTAGTATAACACTGCTCAATTTTAAAGGTATGTACTTAAATTTAAAATGAATGAAAAATTGCATATTTTTCTTTAAATGGGAGTAGACAGTTGACTCAAATTGGTTTAAACTAAATGTCTTTATAAACTTATGAAGTACCCTTCAAATGAAATTACAAAATCACTAGTTATTTTTATACTAGTAAGTCTCCTTCTTACCATAACCTGAATTAAACTCCCTGGTATGATAAAAGTATCTCAATGTTGGGCTGACTGCTTGATTGGGTTATTGACTATTGCTTTCAAAATAACAAGTATTACATTTCAAGATATGCCCTTAGGTCCAAGGAGCATGAAGTCAGGAATCACTTGTTTATTTCAAGGTTGCCATGGATATGAAAAATGATAATACACAGGAAATCTGTTAAAGCACTGGGAAATAGACTCAATACACTCCTGACCTTAAATTAGATTAAGTTTTAGTGAAGGATTTCAGCAACCCTTTCAAATAATTGCTTTTTTGTGTGTGCAGAGGCTCACTATGTATATTAGTCTCATAGTGATCCACCTATGTTCAGCCTCCCAAGAGCCTGGATTACAGGCTTGTCACCATGTCCATTCTCAATGGCCGTCCCAGCACGCCCTGGAGGCAGGGCCAGTACGGCACGTCACTGCTGCAGTCTGCCTAAGTAGGTGCTTTAGTCTGCTGAGCTATCTGCCTGGCTCTCACAGAATTCTTATCCTCAATATTTCCTACAGCAACATCCAAATTAAAAATTCTCAGGAAAACAAGACAACTTCATATGTTTTCCCCAAACTTCCACTGCTCATCCTCCTTTACTAAGTGTACTAAGTGCATTTCATTTGAAAGAATTCACAAAATGTTTAGGAATAATATAGGATATTATTGATATTCAATACTATTAGTGTTTTTACTCATAAATCTATAAACTGTAAAGTTGTACAATAAAATTCTGTATAGTATAAATACCAAAAATATGGGAAAGTCTTATTGAAAAACTTCATTGGAAATAAACTAATTGTGCAATTCAAAACAAAAAAACTAGGTATATGCAATATTCAGTGCATGACAAGTGATTTTTTTCTTTTATACAGTATGTCAGACTTTGTGTTGTTCCATTTACATATCAGAAAATGGATCACTTTTCAGTAAGGAACTGTTGAAAGGTTCAATTCAATTTAACATACTATTATATTTGATGGTGTAGTTTTTTGTATTTATTTTTAGGGAAGGGTCTACAGGATGTTCAGGGTCTCATGACTAGATATACTTGTAGTAAGCTGTTTGTTCACAGCCTCACAAGAGCTGAGATTACTGGCACATGCCACCCAGCCCATTGGTATAGTCTTTTTCAGTTGCCAAATCAGATTCAAATTTATTTTTATTATTGCACAAATTTTTTATATCAAATGCTATGATTGTTCTCCAACTACATTTGTTTCATTCAGCCTATATGCTTCACTTAGAGAAAGATACAAAAGTAATAATCATGCTTAGCTCTTTGGCACATGAATAGAGTTTAGAATGAACTTGCATGGTCATGTCTGTTAAATAGGAGTTGAATAAATTATCATTTGCCTGAAATAATGCATGGTGCAAAGGGCCAGCCAAAAAGCTCAGTGGATTAAAGCTCCTGCAAGTAGGCACAGGGGCCAGGGTTTCAATCCCTAGACCTTCCCTGCTAGCCCCGCTTCCAGGGCATGCTGAGATGGAGATTGAGACTGGGCATGGTGGTGTGTGCCTGTAATCCCAGCACTTGGGAGGCTGTAAACAGGAGAATCAATGAGTCCAACCTAGGAGTGAGACTCTGAACACACCACCCTTTCCTAAAATACAGAAAAAATAAATAAATACATGAAACAATGCATGGTGCAAGATATTAAAATATATCGGGCAATTATCGACCACGATGAAGCCTGCATAGTATCACAACAGTATGAAGCTCCCAATTTCACTTCCATCTCTCAATCTTGTGATTACTATCATTGACAACAAGTACATAGCTTAATGAAGTTTGGGTTGGTCTGAGACAGCAGGCATGTCCCTAACCACAATTATACATCCTCTGTACTAGTTGATGGAGCAATCAGCCTGAATCCTTCTCAGATCCTGTTCAGGTTTGTCCTCGATTGCTTTCGGATGCAAGGCAGCTGAAACTTACCTTGAAGAAAGCCTCAGGGAGCTCAGTTCTGCTCCACTCTTGGTGGGTAGCAGACATATCTAATTTCAAATTTTAGGCATAGTCAAGAAAGAAAGTGGCAGAAGGAGATTCACAGTACAGTACACATTTATCAAAGAGAGGAGACTACGGTCAGAGCATTTTGATACTTCATTTACCAAACAAGCTGCTTCTTATTGATGTATTTAGGAAGTCACTCCAGCTCTGTTCTCTGAATTTTAAAACAAAAATGTAAGTTCAAAATGTGCAATGTGTTGTGCAGAAAAGAATCGCAGTGGACTTACCGCAGAACATCTGCTCTCTCTGCCACTGTCCCTCTAGATATGCCCGCTGGCCTTATTGTTTAGAGATGGTAACAGACCATAAATAATAATGCTATTTCAAAAAAAACCCTCTCTTTTGAAAACTGGCTCCACCCATCCTCTTTAAATAATTCATTTAAATCAATTATATTGAATGTTTGTTTAAACACAGATATAATTTGAGTCTCGGACTTCATTATGTGAGCTCATTGAAGGTATTCTGATATCAGCATTATACAAATGTTGCTTAGAGTTTATGTTATCAGTTCAGAAATTTGAAAGTTGGAGTTAGTTAGGCTAACTTCAAAAATCCACCCAGGAAAACTATTTCGGTGCAGGCCTCTGACTTAGTCGCTATGTTTGCAATTTTCCAATTCATAAAACCTGAAAGTGGTATATGTTCAGTAAGAATCGTACTTTGATTTGGGTTTATTTCCAAGGTAGCTCCATGCAGTATTCTCTCATAATGTTTGGTAATTCAGCCAGCTGTAAAAGTAAAGTGTAGGTGCTCTATCTTTGTTTTTTTTTTTTTTTTTTTTCCAATAGTTTTAGAAAACAAATACTCAGTACATTACCTGATGCTAAGGTTTGGTTTGAGTTGTCTCCACAAAGCCTCATGTAGTCACTGGGGCAGGCTTCTAGAGTTTGTGATTAATTCATAACCCAATGCTGGGATTATGTGTGTGAGTGCTACACCCACCCTGGGGCAGATATCCTAATACAATATAAGGAAGGGAGAGAAGCTTGCCAGCTGCCAGCATCCACTGCTCCACCTTTTGTTCTTTGCTGTCTTCCACCCTCATGAGCAGCTGCCCTTTTCTACATCCCACTCAGCCTTGGAGCCAGCTGAGTGTGGACAGAGACCTCCACTAACCATGAGCTAAGTGAAACTTTCCTTCCTTAATTCTGGGTGCCAGGAATTTTGTCCCTGCAATGAAGAAAAAGTAACTGAGACACATGACATGTATAGTACATTGTGTAAAACAACATTTCTGTTAAATGGACTTGCCCAAATGAAAGTAAACTGAAGTGTTTCAAAAATTTTTTTGATATAACTTACAAGTTTTTGTTAGTACATGTTTACAAAATACCTGGTACCAAAATTAAGGAATGAAAGCTTTATTTAGCTCACAGTTAGCGGAGGTTTCAGGTCATAGTCAGCTGGCTCCAAAACAGGGTGGCACATGGAAAAGGGCAGCTTTCCCAGCAATAAAAGACACCAAAGAACAAAAAGAGGAGCAGCAGTAGTTGGCAGGTAGCAATAATAATTACATTCCTCATGAGGGATTGGCACATATCGATAATGTGGCTTAATTCATTCTACTTCCTGTTTCCCTCCAGCCCGTTCCCCTCCTTCCATATCTTGGTCCCCTTTCCATTTGCAAAATGTCAATCTGCACCATAGCGTTCGCCTCTTCTTCTTTCCTTTTCTTTGGCAGTGACTTTCCTTCCCTCCGCACTACCACACTTTCCCAGGATGGGAGTGTGGACCAGTGATCTCGGACAGAGCTATGAGCCTTCCTACAGATGTCCTCTCTATTTTCTCTACCACAATAACCATTATCCCTATGTGTTTATTTTGCGGTTGAATTGCGGCTGACATAGCGGTGTTAACAATTTTATTTGTTTTTAATTAACTTACATTTAATTTTGAAAATTCAGTTGTTAGCATATTAGTCAAGCTAACTTTGGAACGTTCCCTCACTATTAAATGCTCAAATGTAAACATCACAATGTAAAGTATTTTACTTTTGGCCCATCCTGTTCAACTCTGTAACCTAACACTTTCATTTCAATATTAGTTCGGCTCACTAAATACCCTGGCCATTTATAGTCTTAAAATTCTCCTTACCAGCACACACTTCTGTTGTCCTTTTTTCTTTGTGGCATACTCAACTAGACAAACTGCAGTGCCTAACTCATCTTACTGCAAATCTCTCACCAGAAAAAAAGAGCAATTAAGTTCCCAGAAAGAAAAAAGAGATCACTCAGCATTTCAAATGAAAGATCATGTCAGTTCTATACTGTGAAGAAATGACTGTGCTTTACTGATTATCCATGCTCCAAATCCTCGAAATGACCAACTCATGCCATTTGTCTCTTCAGTCTTCAATGACAGTTGATGATATTACCTAATATTTTACGTGAGGAAATCATATAAAACTGCTTCATCTTGCTATAAGATTTATATCATATCTACATCTGTTCCTACAATTTTATTGCGTATCCTCCCCTTTTCCCCAAAATTACTTCCAATCTTAGAGAGTTTGCACTTACTTTTTCCTCCTCTCCTCTACAATTTTTCCTGTTTTGGCTCCTAACTGTCACTTAGGCTATGTGGAAAGGACATCTCTGTAATGAATGCTTCAGTGATCAGATTACACATGTTCTCTCTCCTCTGAAACCACCAGGACTCCTTTGAATCATCCAGTTCGTTTTTATAGGATGTGACTCTATGAAATTATCTTGTCTATTGGTTTACTTGTAAGCGTCTGTGTCCCTGCCTGCTCAACTGAGTTTGTTTGGACCATAAACATAGTGTGTTTTAGTTGCTGTCCTCAACAACTGAAGTAGTTCCTGAAATAATGTAGAGCTCTAAAATTATTTACTGAATGTCTAAGATAAAGAAACAATAGAATAGTCTTTTTTTGTGTGTGCTCAATCAAGCTATCATCTGCTCCTGAATTCTTCATTCTAAAAATACCCACATTTCCTGAAAGTGTGGCCCCCTATGGTTTCCCTGTAACAACTTGTACAATTCACAGATGCTTACATACCTGTGTCCTTCACTCCTTCCTAGAATATGAACACATGGGAACTTCTTTTTGTTTTTTTTGTGGCAGAACCGGGGATTGAACTTATGCCCTTGTGCTTGCCAGGGACGTGCTCATTCCACTGAGCTATTTCCCTGGCCCCAAGAATTTCTGAACACTATTACTCTACCTGAAAGTGACTCATAGGAAGGAACCCCTTGGCATCATCTTTAAAATTCTTAAATTTGGAGAGCCACATGGTGATCACATGTGGTGTGTTTGTCTTTTCTAGTGTCATTATTGCTGTTGATTTACTGGCATTGGTGTCTTCCTTGCCACTACTGAACTAAGAGTGCAGCAGTCTGCTTCTGCATTCCTACCTGACATCTATCCACCTAACAGTCTTCCAGAATTTCATATCACAAGCACTTACCATCAGCGTTACTACTACTGACCTTTCCATTTTGCTTACCATTTTCAAGCACCTTTATCAAATCCTGATAGTTCTGTTTCTCCAGTACATCACTCAACATTTCATACTTCTTATCTACTCCCATGCCTCATCCTACTAGTACTTATGATCCGCACTTCTCTAAGAACCAAACAGACTTTTATCTACCACTGTGTTCCCCCAATCTACTTTCCACATTACTTCTAGAATATCATTTTATAAAATTGTTGTACAATTATATCATTCACTATTTCATATAATCTTTTAATGGTGCCTTGACAGTCTAACAGGATGTGTCATTTCTCTAACTTTCTAGAGTTGAGTCACAACAAAGCATTGCACATTTGCTGTCCCCAAACACCAGGAACCTCCTACCTCTTAACTTCATATTGCCTGTGCTTGTGCAGCCTCTTCCGAGCCTGTCATTTTACTTGATCTTTTGAATCTGATTTTGAACTCATCTTTCAGATCTCACATCCCATGGTGATTTTTTGAAAAAAAAAAAAAAAAGAATGTAGTCTACATGGGGATTATAAGGTATACAATTGCATGCTTTTGTAACATCCTGTCTGTATGAATATCTGGTTGCTACAGAATGATGTGTGGACAAAACCTGAGGGGATGCAATGATATATTTTTCTGTGTGCTAATTTCTTATATGCTCCTCAAGCCTGTGGCCCTGCTTCTCTATGAAAATGTTGAAGCGGACGGGACTTAAGCAATGGGGACATCATCATCCCCAATGCACAGATGAGGACACTGAGATTCATAATGCCAAACACTAAGTAACCAAAGTGCTAGAAAGAAAATATTCTCAAGCTCAACCCCATGAGTGAGTTAGGACAGGATAACAGTGTGTGTGGGTGCAGTCTTCAGTTATGGCTAAGCAGATGCGTTATCATACCTCATATTGACATATAAAACTACTATGTCTTAGAATTTATAGGATTATTTTGGTTACAAATTCTTTTGGGGATTAAACGGCCTGATGTTTTTAAACCTCAGTCTTTGTTTTCTTTATGGTTATTCACACCTTTTTATTTTAAAAAGGGAGGGGATACTTCCTTTTAGGATTCCAGCTTTAAATTTTAAGAGCAAATAATACTATACCTATGATTTATAATTTGATGATGAGTATTTTGAAAACAGCACAAGTCTTGTATTCAATGAAAAGTATTGTTTTCTTAGAAAATTACAAACAACAAGATTTGCAGAGCAATTTTACCATGATGACTCTTGAACAAAGTCTCTCTTCAGTGCAGAAGGTATCCTCTTTGCCCCATTATTAGATGAAATAAAGCCAAGAACAAATGAAATCTGGAGGGAATCCTTTTGGCAATCTTGTCATGCAGTTTCTGCAAAACATTCCCTGCAGTGCAGGACTGTTTGAAGCTCTCCATGCTGTCTTGCTTGCTGTGCCAAAGACGAGCTGCCACTTGCTGAGAAAGATTTTCTGTGAAAGAAAAAGAACTGAGTGACTTGCTATTTCTGTATGGTCTGAGGTCTGAGTGGGTCCCAATCCAGGTAAAGTGATCCATTGTCTTTGTTTCACATCTGGTGTTCCATTTGGCTGAAAATTCTTAGCTGGAAAAAGGCACATTTTAGTTATTGTTGCTCTCTTTTGCACGAGGAGCATGTTGTCTGTCAATCAATCCTTTATTTTTCTTTTTTATTTTATTCATTGTTTTTGAATTCTCTGATTACCTGATACCAAAACTATGCAGAATTAGAAAGTAACAAAAAATATGCAATTGAGATTTATAATATGAGTAAAACATAAATAGAAATGATTGTATAAGAAAGTCATGTCTTGTGACATTTCCAATTTTACTGATAGTGAATTAAAAAAATATACGTTCTGTGGAGAAATGGTGGGGTTGGAGAGTGACCATTTCCCCTCTTGCCCACTTTGAAATCTGAAAGGACATATAAGTCATGCTGTTAAGTGGTTCACAACTGTAATTTCAGCACTTGAAAGGATAGCAGAAGGATTACTAATTCAATGCCAACTTGGGCAACATATCAAGAACCTATCTGAAGAATGTAAAGCACACATACAAAAAAAGGCAAACCCAAAAACCACCCCAACAAAAACTGAGGTGAAGATTGACACAGAAAGGGTTCTACAACAGGAAAGATGATGATGCCAGTGGTAGAGAGAAATTTTGCTATGTAAGTATGAAACTGAAAAGCGTAGGACATTATAGTAAGTTCTGTGAATTCAAAATGGCTAATATTTAGTTACAGTAAGTTACTGCCTATTAATCAAGTGCCATCGAATCACACTTCCAACGAATCTTCACAACATGGATATATAAATATAAGAAGTATGAAGGAGTTATACATTGAATACCTGTAAATGTGATGGTTGCTTTAATGTATGACTACGTTTTTAATAATTCATTGTTTAGCCTCAAACGGCCCACAAATTTATGACATTGAGATGTAAGGACTCTATAATTTTTTGAGAGAATTTCTCTTCCCATTGTCCCATTAAAACTTACGAAATGTAGAGCTCCAAAGGCAATCTTATGATCATCTCATTCTCGTTTTTCAGGGCACAGTGCTAAACCTTTCTCAAAAAAAATAGAGTGTGGAGAGATCTCGATTCATGTGAGGATGCTGTCTTCTTTAAATTACCATATCATGTGAGATTATAATTTTTCATTTCCTTTTTTATTATATAAAAATTCCAAAATACAATAGGATCAAAAGTTATTATTAAAAACTGTAATACAAAACCCAATGACACAGACTTCAAATTTAACTTTCAGCATTTAGATATTTATTATTTCAAAAAGAACAATAGGTAAGAAAAAGATGAGAACAATAAGGAATTTCAAAACAAGAGGATAGGAATTTAATAATGGTCTTAATAATGTATGCAGTTATCTTCATTTTTTTATTGAAGAACAAGTAGCAATGAAATAGTTTTAAATCAAATTAGTAGGACAGATTCAACAATTTATACATTGCATATTGTTTTCATAGTGGCTTTTTGTAGTACAAGGTGCATACATGATACTCTATGTACAAAAGCTATTACAGCAGGTGCCTCTGATCAATGAATTAAGAGAATGTAGCTGCATATCTATCTTTTTTTTCCCAAAGCTGAATTATAGTACAGTTTCAATAACTAATACTTTTTGCCCTATTATCTTCCCAGTCGATATCTATAGCACAAGAAGCAGACAGGATATCCTTTCAAACATTATGAGTGCAGCCGGGCGTGGTGGCGCAGGCCTGTAATCCCAGCACTCAGGAGGCTGAGGCAGGAGGATTGTTGTGAGTTCGAGACCAGCCTGAGCTACAAAGTGAGCTTAAGGCCAGCCTGAACTGCATAGTGAGACCCTGTCTCAAAAAGACCAAAAAAAAAAAAAAAAAAAAAAAAAAAAAAAAAAAAAAAT